>CM042402.1:33621803-33810354 GCA_023634145.1 Thymallus thymallus | reverse complement strand
AAGGAGGGGCCCTTGGGTCTAGTCAGGCCATCGTAACCACTGCTGGGCTCCAGTAGAGGCTGAGTGGAGGACAACATGGGAAAAGGTTAGGAATGACTCAGTGAGTCTGAGTGTTGCGTTTTACAGAGAAATGGGTGTCTCTCTACTTTTAAATGCAAAATATCCTTTAGATAGTGCCATCTTATACGTTTTAATCATTACTTCCAAGGAAAGCACACACTATAGTACCTGCATATCATATATAGGGTTACAATAAAACTACAATTAAGTCTCAAATAGCCGCCTGTACCTTTTAACCTCTAAAAGTCAATGTTTTTTTGGACACATGCGTAAACAGACTCTTAAGGATTTAATAGACGGGCAACGGCACACATTTCAGCAAATAAACGCCTGTTTCAAATATATGCTGAATTGTTTACAAGGTTACCATGAATTAGCATGAATTGCTTGCAAGGTTTAATGTTTGATTTGTTACATTAAATAATTCAGTAATGACTCCAAAGATTATGGCAATCATCCGTTTTTATCGCTAGTAAGAAACTGCTAGCCATTGGCTGCTAACAGCTGAGAACTGCTAGCTAACTGGCAAGTACAAACACAGTCAACAACTTCGGTACAGAACCCTAGAAACGTAGAAAACTGAATTTCTATTTTTTTTTATTTTTAATAGAGGCATACTAAGACAAAATAAATGTGACAGTGTGTAAATGATTAGCGCAGGAAATGAAGTAATTGATTAAAATGCTGGAAGTGAATGCTGGAATAAAAAAATGAACTAAGCAAATGAGCAAAAGCTGTGTGCATTAAGGAAATAGACGCCTGGCTCAAATAGAATCCTGTCTTTAATGAGCACCTGTTGTGTTTTAGTGATTTAAGCAAATAAACGCCTGGGCTATTGATCAAAGTTTTACAGTACTAATCTGCTTCCTACACAGTTTTATATCTGTACAATATCAGTCAAAACATTATACTTCTACGCATATAGTTTTAGAACAAATATAACATTTTACCATGGACAACAGCAGTCAATGTGAAAGGCAACTATGTTGTACAGTACATTAGGAGAAAGGGTAGAAGGGGCATACAGATGAAGGATCCCACAGCAGGAAAATAATTCTGCAGCAACAGGAAATGTGAATTATTGTGTGGATTATAACACATTTTTGTAGTGGTTCATACATTTTTAGTTACGGCAAATCATGTCTGAAATTTTAAAGTGGAAATGACAAACTTTCAAAGCCTTATTAAATCTAGAATATGCTACAAGTTTACATTTCCTGCTGTGCGGGAAATTTCCTGCAACATCAGGGTGATCAAATGAAGATACTACATCTGTATTGTTCTAGATATTGTACACCCCAGAATTGATTTGTTATACCCACTCTAGTATGGCCTTATTATGTGTTTTTTTCCACGTTTCCAATTTTTTTGCTCTGATTCCTGTAACACCTAGCAAACAATTTGCCTCAAAGTAACTGCAGCTTTCGCAATTTGTGGAGGCACCATTTCCCCCACAATGCAATATAGCATATCAACAGAAACATGAAGCATTCCCTCCTCCACTCCTTTCCTCCTCGCCACACATGTAGCCTTTTGGTCCATTTCCCTGTACAGAGAGAAAAGATAGAGTCAGATATGATCTTCTAATAGTTGTGTCTCCAACACAGCACATGGCCAATTTTTTGTTGTTGAAAAATACACTGGGGGCCAAAAGTTTGGAATATTACTAATTTAAGGGTTTTTCATTATGTGCACTATTTTTTACATTGTAGAATAAAAGTGAAGACATCAGAACTATGACATAACACATATGGAATCATGTAGTAACCAAAAAAGCGTTCAACAAATCAAAATATATTTTATATTTGAGATTCTTCAAAGTAACCACCCTTTGCCTTGATGACATCTTTGCACACTCATGGCATCAACCAGCTTCATGGGGACCGCCACAGGAATGGAAGACCCTCTGCTGCAGAGGATAAGTTCATTAGAGTTACCAGCCTCAGATTGCAGCTCAAATAAATGCTTCACAGAGTTCAAGTAACAGACACATCTCAACATCAACTGTTCAGAGGAGACTGTGTGAATCACGCCTTCATGGTCGAATTGCTGCAAAGAAAACCACTACTAAAGGACACCAATAAGAAGAAGAGACCTGCTTGGGCCAAGAAACACGAGCAATGGATATTAGACCGGTGGAAATTTGTCCTTTGGAGTCCAAATTTGAGATTCTTGGTTCCAACTTCAACCAAATTAGATGGTTTGGGATGAGTTGGACCGCAGTGAAGGAAAAGCAGCCAACAAGTGCTCAGCATATGTGGGAATTCCTTCAAGACTGATGGAAAAGCATTCCAGGTGAATCTGGTTGAGAGAATGCCAAGAGTGTGCAAAGCTGTCATCAAGGCAAAGGTGGCTATTTGAAGAATCTCAAATATAAAATATATTTAGACTTTTTTGGTTACTACATGATTCCATATGTGTTATGTCATAGTTTTGATGTCTTCACTTTTATTCTACAATGTAGAAAATGGTACAAATAAATAAATAATATTCCAAACTTTTGGCCCCCAGTGTACATAATGAAAAATGTGTAACTGGTAGTTAGTTATATAAGCACTGGTTGATGTTTTTTGCATGGGTTTTAGGTGAAAGGAAAGGCTACATTGATTATGGAAGAGCTTAGTTTCAAATGTGTGATTGTACAGAGAAATGGTTAAATGACAGTTGCCCAAAAAAAAGCAATCGGTTGCTTGACAATGCAGCAAACACATCTGCAACTAAAAGCCAGTTAATTAGCAGGTGCAGTGATGTGTGGCAGTAGCCTGTTGACATTGGTCCAGATCTCTGTCTGCAGCCAATATGTATACCAGTACACACACACACACACACACACACACACACACACACACACACACACACACACACACACACACACACACACACACACACACACACACACACACACACACACACACACACACACACACACACACACACACACACACACACACACACACACACACACACACACACACACACAGCCTAGCGGTTAAGAGTGTTGTGCCAGTAACCAAAAGATCGCTGGTTTGAATCCCTGAGCTGACTAGGTGACCAATCTGTCAATGTACCCTTGAGCAAGGCACTTAACCCTAATTGGTCCTGTAAGTCTCTGGATAAGAGCGTCTGTAAGTCTCTCTGGATAAGAGCGTCTGTAGGTCTCTCTGGATAAGAGCGTCTGTAGGTCTCTCTGGATAAGGGTGTCTGCTAAATTACCAAAGAAACACACAGATAGACAGCCACCTCCAGAAACGGACCCACACACAACACATTGTTTGGATAACAGGATATCATTAATTTAGTTATGTGAAGGTAGCTTAGATAGATGGTGAGTACTTTTTAGAATTGATCAGAGCTTCGTCAAAGAGTAATGTTCAGCTGCTTTTCCCAGGGTTATTGAGTAACCTAGGGATTCCGCAATCAATTACATTAAATTGAGCTGAGAATCAACACAGTGTACTGTAAAGTCAGGGGCCCTCAAGCAAACATTGACTTCTCTCTTATACAATGGTCCCATTACATAATGCATGACTCTCCTTTCCCTTTCCAAAACAACTACAACAAATTAAGGAATCATTTCCCTGATTAAAAGCTTGTTAAGACGGGCCATTTCGGGATTTTGTCAATTATACCCATTATATTTTTTAAACCTTTATTTAACTTGGCAAGTCAGTTAAGGACAAATTCTTATTTACAATGACGGCCTACCTACAGGATCAGCCCCTGGAGCAAATGAGGGTTAAGTGCCTTGCTCAAGGACACATCGGCAGGTTTTTCCACCTTGTCGGCTCGGGTATTCAAACCAGCAACCTGCCACCCTGATCTACTTCCCCAGAGTCATATGAACTCGTGGAAACCATTTTTATATGTCTGTGTGTCCAGTACAAAGGAAGTTACAGGTAGTTTTGTGAGCCAATGCTAACTAGCGTTACATAGCAACTTCCTTCAAACTGTACGCAGATACATAAAAATGGTAAGCAGCTGAACATTACTGTTCAAAGAAGCTCTGATCAATTCTAAAAGTACTCACTATCCACCTACGTGTTATGCTACCTTCACAAAACGAAATTAATAATATTCTCTTATCCCTAACAATATCATAAATTAGGTTCCCTCCGGAACATAAATACAGAAAAACAAGATGTTGAACTCCCATACTGGGACTGCTACAAAGACATCATAGTGAGTTTGTAATTTTCAAAGTAACTTCTACGGTAGTTTTCAATGACTTTGGTGCAATGTTCACATTTATGTGGTACATTTCCACAACTCTTAATACAGAACTCAAAACAAATCATCAAAAAAGCAGTTATTTCAAAACTGTAAGCACATTTCAATTGAGTAAGTACAACACACAAAATCATACAGTCACTTTTCACCAAACTTAATCAGTGTTTCATGTAGAAATGTTTCACATTGCAATACATGTCCATATACAGTAAAGTACTGCTCTTAATTGATGATCATTTAAATGTTTGGTAAACCTACAGATATTACATGTAAACTGGTTTGTCTACTACATATTTGTAAAACTACATAATTAAAATGTACATCTGTAAAGTAGAACATAAAAGTATGATATATACTTGAATGTACTACTATGATGATGACAATAATAATTTTTTGTATTATGAGTTTTATGTAAAAAAATATATCTGATATTGACAAGATCAGATATGTACTGTATGTAAAAAAAAAATAACACTGCTTCACTAAAACTGCATTGGCCAATACAGTACTGTAATACCGTAGTACAGTGCATTCGGAAAGTATTCAGACCCCTTGACTTTTTCCACATTTTGTTATGTTACAGCCTTATTCTAAAGTTAAATCAATTGTTTTTTTCCCTCATCAATCTACACACAATACCCCATAATGACAAAGCAAAAACAGCTTTTTATAAATTTTAGCAAATGTATTAAAAAATAAAAACTGAAATATCACATTTACATAATTATTCAGACCCTTTACTCAGTAATTTGTTGAAGCAACTTTGACAGCAATTACAGCCTCAAGTCTTCTTGGGTATGACGCTACAAGCTTGGCACACCTGTATTTGGGGAGTTTCTCCCATTCTTCTCTGCAGATCCTCTCAAGGTCACTCAAGGACATTCAAAGACTTGTCCCGAAGTCACTCCTGCATTGTCATGGCTGTGTGCTTAGGGTTGTTGTCCTGTTGGAAGGTGAACCTTTGCCCCAGTCTGAGGTCCTGAGCGCTGTGGAGCAGGTTTTAATCAAGGATCTCTCTGTACTTTGCTCCGTTCATCTTTAACTCGATCCTGACTAGTCTCCCAGTCCCTGCGGCTGAAAAAAATTCCCCCAGCATGATGCTGCCACCACCATGCTTCACCGTAGGGATGGTGCCAGGTTTCCTCCATACATATACAAATACACATATATATATATACACACACACATACATACATACATACATATATATATATATATATATATATATATATATATATATACACACACACACATATATATATATATATATATATATATATATATATATATATATACACACACACATATATATATATATATATATATATATATATACATACACACATATATATATATACACACACACACACACACACACACACACACACACACACACACACACACACACACACACACACACACACACACACACACACACACACACACACACACACACACACACACACACACACACACACACACACACACACACACACACACACACACACACACACACACACACACACACACACACACACACACACACACACACACACACACACACACACACACACATACACACATATATATATATACACACACATATATATATATACACATATATATATATACAGTTGAAGTCGGAAGTTTACATACACCTTAGCCAAACACATTTAAACTCAGTTTTTCACAACTCCTGACATTTAATCCTAGTAACAATTCCCTGTATTAGGTCAGTTAGGATCACTACTTTATTTTAAGAATTTGAAATGTCAGAATAATAGTACAGATAATGATTTATTTCAGCTTTTATTTCTTTCATCACATTCCCAGTGGGCCAGAAGTTTACATACACTCAATTAGTATTTGGTAGCATTGCCTTTAAATTGTTTAACTTGGGTCAAACGTTTTGTGTAGCCTTCCACAAGCTTCCCACAATAAGTTTGGTGAATTTTGGCCCATTCCTCCTGACAGAACTGGTGTAACTGTGTCAGGTTTGTAGGCCTCCTTGCTAGCACACGCTTTTTCAGTTCTTTGTGATGACCACTCCAATACCTTGACTTGGTTGTCCTTAAGCCATTTTGCCACAACTTTGGAAGTATTCTTGGGGTCATTGTCCATTTGGAAGACCCATTTGTGACCAAGCTTTAACTTCCTGACTGATGTCTTGAGATGCTGCTTCATATCCACATAATTTTCCTTCCTCATGATGCCATCTATTTTGTGAAGTGCACCAGTCCCTCCTGCAGCAAAGCACCCCCACAAAATGACGCTGCCACCCCCGTGCTTCACGGTTGGGATGGTGTTCTTCGGCTTGCAAGCCTCCCCCTTTTCTTCCAAACATAACGATGGTCATTATGGCCAAACAGTTCTTTTTTTGTTTCAACAGACCACAGGACATTTCTCCAAAAAGTACTATGTTGCAGATCTGTTGGCTGGGGTAGGGTTAGCCAGGTGGAAAGCATGGCCAGTCGTAGCAAAATGCTTATTGAAATTCTCGATTATTGTAGATTTATCGGTGGTGACAGTGCAGTGGGCAGCTGGGCCTCAGTGCAGTGGGCAGCTGGGAGGAGGGGCTCTTATTCTTTACAGTGTCCCAGAACCTTTTTGAAATTAGTGCTACAGGATGCACATATCTGTTTGAAAAAGTTAGCCTTTGCTTTTCTAACTGACTGTGTATATTGGTTCCTGACTTCCCTGAAAAGTTGCATATCTCGGGGGCTATTCAATGCTAATGCAGTACGCCACAGGATGTTTTTGTGCTGGTCAAGTCTGGAGTGAACCAAGAGCGATATCTATTCTTAGTTCTATATTTTATGAATGGGGCATGCTTATGGTGAGGAAAACACTTTTAAAGAACAACTAGGCATCCCTTACTGATGGGACGAGGTTAATATCCTTCCAGGATACCCGGGCCAGATCGATTAGAAAGGCCTGCTCGCTGCAGTGTTTTAAGGAGCGTTTGACAGTGATAAGGGAATGAGGCAGGGATCGCTGAGATCCTGGTTGAAGACAGCGGAGGTGTATTTGGAGGGCAAGTTAGTCAGAATGATATCTATGAGGGTGCCCATGTTTACAGATTTAGTGTTATACCTGGTAGGTTCCTTGATAATCTATCTTAGATTGTAGGACGGCCGGGTTGTTAAGTATATACCAGTTTAGGCCACCTAACAGTACGAACTCTGAAGATAGATGGGGGGCAATCAATTCACATATGGTGTCCCGGGCACAGCTGGGGGCTGAGGGGGGTCAGTAACAAGCGGCAACCTAGTAGAAGTAGATGCTCAAACTATTTGGGCACAGACCTGGACTGTATGACAGAACTCTGCAGGCTATCTCTGCAGTAGATTGCAACTCCGCCTCCTTTGGCAGTTCTATCTTGACGGGAAATGTTGTAGTTGGGGATGGAAATTTCAACATTTTTGGTGGCCTTCCTAAGCCAGATTCAGACATGGATAGGACATCAGGGTTGGTGGAGTGTGCTAAAGCAGTGAATAAATCAAACTTAGGGAGGAGGCTTCTGATGTTAACATGCATGAAACCAAAGCTTTTACGGTTACTGAAGTCAACAAATGAGAGCACCTGGGGAATATGTGTAGTACTGGGGGCTTCAGGGCCTGGGTTTACCTCTACATCACCAGAGGAACAGAGGAGGAGTAGGATAAGGGTACGGCTAAAGGCTTTAAGAACTTGTCGTCTAGTGCGTTGGGTACAGAGAATAAAAGGAGCAGATTTCTGGACGCGGTAGAATAGATTGAGGGCATAATGTACAGACAAGGATATGGTAGGATGTGAGTTCAGTGGAGGTTAACTTAGGCATTGGGTAACGATGAGAGAGGTTGTATCTCTGGAGGCACCAGTTAAGCCAGGTGAGGTCTCCGCGTGTGTGGGGGGAGGGACAAAAAAGCTATCAGCGGCCAGTTGAGCAGGACTGGGGGCTCTACAGTGAAATAAAACAATAACCAAGGATGGCCTACAATAATAGCAGTGAAATAGAAAAATAAATGGACAGAGAGGGTCAGTTAGAGAAAATGTTGTTCGAGGCTGAGGATTAACAGGTAAACAGAATGAGGTACCGTGTAAGGGAACCGTCCAGCAGGCATCAGCTGTGTAGCCGAGTGATCATAAGGTCCGATGAGCAGCAAAGAGGTGAGCCAGGGAGCAGTTCAGTGGCCGCTACTGCACTAGGCGAACGGGCCGGGGCTAGCAAATGGGTCTTCGGCGACGTCGCAATGGAAAAGCCTGTTGAAACCACGTTGGACGATTACGTCGGCAGACCAGTCGTGATGGATCAGCGAGGCTCCGTGTCGACAATAGAAGGTCCAGGCCGGTTGACAAAGAGGTACTGTAGCCTGGGAATAAGCTAGTACATGTCGGCTAGCCGGGAGATGGGCCTAGCTCGAGGCTAGCTCAAGGCTAACTGGTGCATGCTTTGGGACAGTAGTGTTAGCCAAACAACAGCCACTCGGTTGCAGCTAACCAGCTGCGATGATCCGGTGTGATGGTCCTGTGATTTTGGCAGAAACTCCGGTGATGTGGTAGAGAAAGCAATCCGACATACGCTGTGCAGACTGGCCGATATTGTCCGAAATAAAGCTGGACGGTGCAGACAGAGCAGTGGTGAAGACCGCTAGCAGTGGCTAGCAATGGATAGTAGCTAGTTAGCAGGCTAGCTAGCAGGCTAGCTTCTGTCGGAGGTTCAGTTAAATAGGAAAGAAATAGTAGATCCGTTCCACAGGAAAGTATGAGAATAAGAAATAAATACGGAAAAACAGACTATTTACACAGGACGCGGGATAGGACAAAAAAACATGTCCGCACTGTTATGCCTTCGTGAACAGAACAGGAAGAATACATATTTACATGTAAACTAACTCACATTCCTCAATTGTCCTGGTAATGATGAAAACAGGGAAATTGACTTGAGAGGGATTTAAGTTTGAGCAGCACAGCCAATCCTGGCCTAATGCTCCACAGGGCTCATTTATCAAACAACACTTTAGATTACTTATCGAGTGTCAGGTGTAGCCTGTCCAGACATCAAACACACAGCAGACTACGGCACTTCATTTAGCATAACATTTCCACTAACTGGACAACAGCATGCATGTGGTCCTGAACAGTCATGAGATTTACGAGGCTAAACAGCCTGTCTTTTGCCAAGAGGAGTCATATCAGCATTCTACCAATTAATCTAGATGGAAGTTTGACACATTTTAATTGCCAAGCATATATGCTGCAGAACGAGGGGCCGCCCAAAAAGTCCCCACCGGCACCCTCTCTAATTATAAACATCCTGCTTGAGTAATCACATCTTATTGTTTCCTAATTACCATTTTTACTATAAATTAAGCATTGCACTGCAGCGAGAGAGGCACAGAGCGGTGCATCAATACTGACATACACACAGAACCTTTGGAGAAAGCAATTCAACTGCTCCTCTCCTCCATCTCCCACTGTTATTGTTATCAGTGTGGCTTACTCATTCTCACCCTCGCACCATTTTTAAGGTATTAATTTTGCTGTCTTTAACACAATGAGGGTCGTGTACAGCACACTATTGGAGCTGAGAGATGAAATTGCTCAGCATTCAACATCATTATTCAAATTCATCATTTCAAACATAATAATGAGGCCAGAACAGTATTGTTTTTCAGCCGTGCATGAAACATTGAATTATAAATATCCCTATAATACTCATATAATAAAAAAAGATGACTTCTCTTGTTAAAAGATAGAATCCTTACTTGAAACAATAACAAAACGGTCACACAAGCCTCTGTTTTAGTAAAAAGCTGAAAGACGGACCTGGAGAAATGTAACCACTCTCAAATTCATTGACAGAGCTATTGATACAACGACTGACCATCCATGATAACAAAATTGTAGTTTTAACCATGTTTAACCATGCATCTCATACTGTATTCAATACTCTTCTACAGTATCTTAGTCCATGCCGCTAGTCCTTATGTATATAGGCCTAATTCATTCCTACTGTTAGATATACTGCACTGTCGGAACTAGAAGCACAAGCATTTCACAACACCTGCATTAACATCTGCTTAACGTGTATTTGAGATTAAAAAGCACCGGCCATTTAAGGAATAAAACACTAGTCACTTTAATAATGTTTCTGTATCTTGCACTACTCATCTCATATGTCTAACTGTACGCTATACTATTCTCGGTATCTTAGTCACCTAATCATGTTTACATTCTGCATCACTAATCTCTTATGTGTATATTGTATACTTTACAGCTTACTATTCCACTGGATCTTAGTCCAATGCCGCCCTGACATTTATATATACTGTATATTCTCAATCCATTCCTTACTTAGATTTATGTGTATTATGTGTTGTGAAACTGTTAGACATTGTTGTTAGATAGTACTGCACTGTCGGAGCTAGAAGCACAAGCATTTCGCTACACTCACAATAACTGTTATCTGCTAACCATGTGTATGTGACTAATAAACATTTGATTTTTATTGTTAAGATATTTTGAGGTTATACAGTGTTTGTTTGCATCTACTTTGTTTATAAACATTGGGGTAAAATAAGATTGTATTTTGGGTTCTGATGGGTTTACGATAGTTGATCTAAGTTATATTATTTAAGAATCAATGGGTACAATATATATATATAATTCATTTATATGTCCAAAAATGTATATAACAACTAAGGATTCTAGCTTTAAAGCCCCCATGCAGTCTTTTTAATTATACTGTATTTGTATCTGTGTGTGTTTATTTCATGAAAATAACTCAAATATATTTTTTATAATTTATTTCCCTGCGTCTCCGTTTGCCAATGAAATGCACAGTCTGAACGTGTGGGCGTGTTGATATAAATGTAAATATACAGTGTTGAGAACAAGTATTTGATACACTGCCGATTTTGCAGGTTTTCCAACTTACAAACAATGTAGAAGTCTGTAATTTTTATCATAGGTACTCTTCAACTGTGAGTGACGGAATCTAAAACAAAAATCCAGAAAATCACATTGTATGATTTTTAAATAATTAATTTGCATTTTATTGCATGACATAAGTATTTGACACATCAGAAAAGCAGAACTTAATATTTGGTACAGAAACCTTTGTTTGCAATTACAGAGATCATACGTTTCCTGTAGTTCTTGACCAGGTTTGCACACACTGCAGCAGGGATTTTGGCCCACTCCTCCATACAGACCTTCTCCAGATCCTTCAGGTTTCGGGGCTGTCGCTGGGCAATACGGACTTTCAGCTCCCTCCAAAGATTTTCTATTGGGTTCAGGTCTGGAGACTGGCTAGGCCACTCCAGGACCTTGAGATGCTTCTTACGGAGCCACTCCTTAGTTGCCCTGGCTGTGTGTTTCAGGTCGTTGTCATGCTGGAAGACCCAGCCACGACCCATCTTCAATGCTGTTACTGAGGGAAGGAGGTTGTTGGCCAAGATCTCGCGATACATGGCCCCATCCATCCTCCCCTCAATACAGTGCAGTCGTCCTGTCCCCTTTGCAGAAAAGCATCCCCAAAGAATGATGTTTCCACCTCCATGCTTCAAGGTTGGGATGGTGTTCTTGGGGTTGTACTCATCCTTCTTCTTCCTCCAAACACGGCGAGTGGAGTTTAGACCAAAAAGCTCTATTTTTGTCTCATCAGACCACATGGCCTTCTCCCATTCCTCCTCTGGATCATCCAGATGGTCATTGGCAAACTTCAGACGGGCCTGGACATGCACTGGCTTGAGCAGGGGGACCTTGCGTGTTCTGCAGGATTTTAATCCATGACGGCGAAGTGTGTTACTAATGGTTTTCTTTGAGAATGTGGTCCCAGCTCTCTTCAGGTCATTGACCAGGTCCTGCCGTGTAGTTCTGGGCTGATCCCTCACCTTCCTCATGATCATTGATGCCCCACGAGGTGATATCTTGCATGGTGCCCCAGACCGAGGGAGATTGACCGTCATCTTGAACTTCTTCCATTTTCTAATAATTGCGCCAACAGTTGTTGCCTTCTCACCAGGCTGCTTGCCTATTGTCCTGTAGCCCATCCCAGCCTTGTGCAGGTCTACAATTTTATCCCTGATGTCCTTACACAGCTCTCTGGCCTTGGCCATTGTGGAGAGGTTGGAGTCTGTTTGATTGAGTGTGTGGACAGGTGTCTTTTATACAGGTAATGAGTTCAAACAGGTGCAGTTAATACAGGTAATGAGTGGAGAACAGGAGGGCTTCTTAAAGAAAAACTAACAGGTCTGTGAGAGCCGGAGTTCTTACTGGTTGGTAGGTGATCAAATACTTATGTCATGCAATAAAATGCAAATGAATTATTTAAAAATCATACAATGTGATTTTCTGTATTTTTGTTTTAGATTCCGTCTCTCACAGCTGAAGTGTACCTATGATAAAAGTTACAGACCTCTACATGCTTTGTAAGTAGGAAAACCTGCAAAATCGGCAGTGTATCAAATACTTGTTCTCCCCACTGTATATACATAGCCTTGATTGGTGAATAGGATCGTCTGGACGCTAGAGACTTCTCCACTTACCTGTTCAAAGTAGAGGATACATATGCAAATAAAAGATGACTGGTCATTGGTCAGAATAATTATATTGTGATGTCAAGTTGTGGGCCAAAAACTCCATCCCACCTGAACAGGCAGAAATTCCACGCATTTTAATTTCATATTTTTTTAAAGCTGTTAACCAGTTTTAATTAAATCTAGCTACAGGTGATTAATGGGTCATGGTCATTTGACACGAAAAAAGGACTAAAATGGACTGAAACAGGGAGGGACCTTCTGGTCTTGTCCAATAAAAATTCATTTTCAGTTACAAAACACTTTAAACGTTTTCTGTTGCGTACTCTAATGAACACGACCCTGGTTATTTGAACTTCGCACCCGGTGCTAGCTGGTGATATGTCTGCATACCTTCCCGTGGGCCTCATCCTCAGGCTGGACGTCATTAGGGTTGTATGGCTCTGAGGTGCTGACTGAGCTCTCTAATCCAAGCTTCATGGAAGGGGTCGGTGGGACAGACTCAGCTTTGTGGAAGAGACTGTCCGTTCCATAACCAAATGCTTGAATGGAATTTCCTGTGGGGACAAAGCGATAAAGTCATTTGTCTAGACTGTCTTCCCAGTGTTGGGGCAGCTAACAGTCAACTTTTGGTCCTCTGCCCAATTGCTGGGTGTGTGTGTTGAATCTTCCTTTTGCTCCACTACAGTTTTGCACTGTTCAGTTTGAGGCCTACTAAAGCTTAGTAGTCTGCTGTTTTATTAAGCTTTACCTACTACACCCTACAACGATTTACTGTACTGTACATCATATGATTATCGCCTTATCATTTTGGACAACAAAAATATGCTATAATATACCTCTATCTTAGAGAGTAGAGAAAATATCAACCACATACAGGAAGTTCATCCGCAGACACCACGGCCAAAGCCCTTGACTCATAAGGACACTCACTCAAACCTTTTATGTTGCAAAAAGGTTTTTGGTCAATTTACGACAACAACATGGCCAAATAGCCCTGTAATGTCTGCACTCGAGTTGATGAGCCCTATTTGTTTGCCAGTAAGTATCCAGCAACAGCACACTGTGAGATTGAATCTTTTAAAAGCAAATAAATGAGCTTGTGGAGTGAACACAAAATACTCAGCGGGGGGATGGTGAAACATACATCTCCAGTCGGCTCTGCTGATGGGTGAGGGTAAACCAGGACAAAGTACCTTTTCACTCTGCTTGTCGACTTTAACAGAACACACGTTTCTTTCTGTTCAGCCAGAAAGAAGGCAAACCGTGTAATTGCTCGGCAACCACCTCCATTATAAGGTCACAGTGCAGAGATGACTTTGAATAGATTTATGTGACTGATCAGATTCGGAACATTCTCAAACAAAGGAAACATTTCCCCCTTTCAGAGAGAACAAATGAGAGAGCAATGACACATACAAAGAGAGCATGCATGCATTCCCACCCCTACACACATACTGTACACACACATAGCATAGTAATGACATAATTGGCTTCAGATTTCTTATGTGAAGACATTCCATGGGGTGCTTGGATCTCTCAGCCTTGGGTTGGTAACAAATCTAGGACGAATGACAAAGCTATGAAGACCATAGTGCTTGCAATTTCTAAAAGTATTGTAAAGTATCTTAATATGCTGGCCAAGTTAAGACAAGAGTCGTGTTTTTATCAAGACAAGAGTCGTGTTTTTATTAAGACAAGAGTCGTGTTTTTATTAAGACAAGAGTCGTGTTTTTATTAAGACAAGAGTCATGTTTTTATTAAGACAAGGGTCTTGTTTTTATTAAGATAAGGGTCTTGTTTTTGTTAAGATAAGGGTCTTGTTTTTGTTAAGACAGGAATTTTGTTTTTATGCATCTCTTTGCTGGGGTGGAACGATCATCCAGAGAAGTGCTAGGGGGGAAAAAAACTAATAAATCACCAAAGTTGGCTAGAAGGTTCCTTCAGCGGATGCTTTTCTGCATCCAAATGTTCTACTGAGTGATTATGCTCATTGCCGACAGCGACTTTTTTTTCATGACTTAAGATATGTTTTTTAACCCTATTTATTGCTGTTACCTGCAGGGACGAGGCTGAATATGATTAGCCTGTTATCTCATTTTACATAACATGTACCATCTCTGTGGATTTATGTCCCCCCCACTTAGTGTATGAGAGCAAAGCTCCATCTCTTTCAGTTTATCTTATCCAGTTCCCCTTGACTGCAAAGAGGAGATGCTGCATTTTGTAATATTTTCCCAGACGCCTCCTCAGCTACAAGCCTCATCCCTCATCTCGCAGACTCAGCTAAAAGTGCACCATGGCAATCTATTGAAATAGTCTGAAAGCATTATCCCCACAATGGAACATGTTAAAAGCACTGGTATTGTGTACTTCTGATGACATTGCATGGTTACACCACAATGGTGTGGCGGTAGGCTTGATATTTGACTAGTAAATGGTGCCATTAGAATGCTTTATCTCTCCTTTCACATTCCCATGTCAAGTCATTTTCATTAGATTATATTTCTTCTCATAGACTGATAAACACTGTCATATTTAAGGTTAAATCTGGAAATTACATGTAAATAATAGCTTTATCCCATAATCTGAACAATGTTGGGGTAAAGTGTAATAAATTGATAAGAAATAGTTTCTGTCTGCCCATCTCTACAGAGGAAATTAAAGTGACCATCAGAGGTACCAGCAGGTGGACTCCAGTCAAGTTGTAGAAACATCTCAAGGATGATCAATGGAAACAGGAAGCACCTGAGCTCAATTTCGAGTCTCATAGCAAAGGGTCTGAATACTTATGTAAATAAGATATTTCTGTTTCCTGAGTTTTTTTTAAATACATTTGCAAAAATGTATAAACCTGTATTCGCTTTGCCATTGTGGGGTATTGTGTGTAGATTTATTAGGAACATGTTTTATTTAATCCATTTTAGAATAAGGCTGTAACGTAACAAAATGTGTAAAAAGGGAAGGGGTCTGAATACTTTCCGAATGCGCTGTATATAGATAGACCCCAAATCTACCTAAAAACAGCTTAAATATGTTATATGTGCCAAACACACTACAGACTTGAATGGTGGTGCCTTTAAAATCATATCAGAAGTTGTGTGTTACAGATTCAGATTCAGATTCAAATTCAAAACAGATTCTAAATGCAAGATGGACTCACTCAAGCAGGTGTTTTCTGTGAAGTCCCTCAGAAAGCTCTCACACTCCTCTTCCTGGTTCCCACTGCCTTTACAGGTGCACCATGGGGAGACAGTCCAGTTGGTGTAGCTGCCGTCCACGTAATTTGGAGTCATATCTGTCCCTATAGAGGTGAGAATACAGCTACAGTTACAGATCATTCACAGGTCACTAATGGATGATAAGGGACTACATTTACTATACAAAGTATACCTGCCTACACAGGCTTACAGTATGTTACTAATGGCGATGGGGCCTACATTGTACAATGCAGCTAGAGGGAAGGGGGGTAGTATGCTGATTGATGCTTGTTTCAGATGTGGAGTGTCCATCCGGAGAGAGCTAGCTAGCCATATTAGTTTAGAAAGATATTATCAAAAAACAGATGTTCTGTTGGATAATGCTTTCAGGAGAGGAGTGCTTTATTTGTGGAAAACACATCACACTGTGTAGTCTAGAACAACTAACAAGGGGTAAGATTACACTGGAGATATGTCTGACACATTTATAGTAACTATCAACAATTCAATTACAGACAGGTGGTAGTGGGAAAGCTATTAGTATGCCATCCCTAAAGAGTATTTTAAGTTTACTTAAAGTAGTCAAAAATAACTCCTTTTGTCTGCCACCTTCGTTGAACGGAATAGTGCCAACACATTACTAAGGTTCCTTCAAATGTCTACTGGTATGGAAAGAAGTCTATTGTTCTTTTTCTATTTGAATAAAATGTACTATATAAGTAAACAGATGGTAATGAAATGCTTTAATAAAGTAAACACACTCTCTCTCCCATCATCACCTCCACTCTGCACTGATGTAAAATGTGTTTGGGGAAAAAACAGAGGAGCGGTATGGGTAACACTTAACCTCAAGTCTGCAGGTATAGTGCATTATAATGTGATTATGAGCATGTATTAACACCCAAAAATGTCTTATTGTCATCTCCAATGATCCTGACAAAATAACCGCCATATTCAGCCAGTAATAAAAAAATGTCCTGTCATAGTGAGATATGACATTATATAAGCCTTAGAATAAGCCATTATAAAAGCTCATACGTACAACAACCAATAAAGCATTATACGTGCAGGCGTTAAGTCAAGTTTTACCGGGGTAGGTAGCCTAAAATGTCCTGCACTCACCAATGAGGCCAGCGTAGGAGGCCAGACAGGCCTGGTAGTTGTCTTCATTTGGGCAGCTGCTGACCGTGTGCTGAGTCACCATGCAGTTCATGTGGAAATCAGCCAGTCTAGACCTGCACACAAACACAGTGGACAACATCAGCAACACACACCCTGGACGTGCGCTTTTTTGCTATGAACGGATTCGCTCATAGTTCAACAGAAGCTCACTACGTATAAGTTAGAGTGTGTTAGCTAAATAAATGTCTAATTATTTTTTCATTTAAACTTTATTTTGACAGGGAAAACAGACTGAGACCTAGATCTCTTTTACGGCTGTGCCCTGTGTAAACATGTTAACATGTACAATTTAGACACACAGACAAGACATTTTGGAGAACAAAGATCTCAAAACATACAAAACAGAGAAACATTTAAAGAAAAACGAAGAAAAACATTGAGTTCAACAGAAACAAACACAGATAACATCATATTGATCCTCTAAAATAGTTTTGAAATGGGCAAGGGGCACCAACGTGTCTAGCTTGAGGTGGGTCTGCAATTTGTTCCACAGAAAAGGTGCAAAGGAACTGAAGGCAGTTCTACCCAAATCTGTGTTACTGCAGGCGTCTCTAATGTAATCCATGACTGTGATCTGGTATTACAATTAGTATGTCTAGTGGAAATTAATGCTGAAATATATGGCGGGTGTTTTAAACGGAGTGCTTTATAAATAAACAGAAGAGCATGTTTAGGACATTAGCTAATTTGACATTTATTAGCTGAATAAATGTCTAATTAGCTAAATAAAAATGTATAATAAATGTTGTCACGTTTTTGAATATACTAAAATACAAATAAAAACTCCCATGCATTTTAACCTGTCTGTTTGGTCATTTAATTTTATTTTGGGTAAATAAGTATGCAAATATTTTCAAATGGTATGCTTTAAAAAAATAAATAATTGGAAAATACTTCCAAAATTCCAATGGAAGTAGTTGATTCAGGCCACATTATTTGAAAATACAAAAATACACAGAAAATAAGTACTTACAGTGCCTTCAGAAAGTATTCATAGCCATTGAAATGTAATTAATAACTTCACCATGCTCAAAGTGATATTCAAAATATTATCTACCAATCGGTGCCCTTCTTTGTAAGACATTGGAAAGTCTCCCTGGTCTTTGTGGTTTAATCTGTGTCTGAAATTCACTGTTGAATACTTTTGAATACTTATTGACTTAAGACATTTCAGATTTGAATTTTTTATTAATTTGTAAACATTTGAAATACATTATTCCACTGACATTATGGGGTATTGAGTGTAGGCCAATAAACCAACAAAATCTCAATTTAATCAATTTTGAATTCAGGCTGTAACACAACAAAATCTGGAAAAAGTCAAGGGGTGTGAATACTTTAAGGCACTGTATATAACAAATAATCAAATACAGTATTTGAATCCAGGTCTGCACATAATACAATAAGGCCATGATTCAATCTGATTGCGCATTGCCGACAATGTAGCTTTTAAAGGTAATTTTCAATTCAGCTCACATATCCTGTGTTTACCGTGAATGCGCTTTCCACAAATCAGGCAGCGCGTCGAGCGTCTCAAATATAACCAAGTTCTATTTTAGTGTTCGGCAATGCAGAAGAATAATATAACATGTATGTGTACATTTATTTGCTTATCATGGCCATCTCAAGTGTTACCCAACTTGGTTCTTAACTGAGAAAGCTGATAAAAATGATGGTTTTGTTTGTATGTTTATGATAGAAGCTTAAAAGTGTTCATGCCTGGAGGGTGGGATCACTAATCCAGTCAAGTAGGTTTATTGGAGTAGCGTGTACACAGTTGTTCTCTCTTTCCACATCATTGATGCCCACTAAGATGGAGTGATTCACTCGCACTTGTGCCCTCCCTCTTCAACCGTGACTTATTCATTCTGCCCCTTTCTGGCTGAAGGTCAAAGGTAATGCTTCTGGTTATGTAGCCCTAAGTGAACATACCTTTCTGCATACAGTCTTGCAGCATAATAAAGCTGTTTCAGCATAATGTTTACTGTCGACTGGTAGATGTGGAATCTTAGGCAGAAGTTGAGATGCTTTGGGGAATTGAACTTCAATTAAACGCCAAGTCTCAAATAGCCACCTGTGCCTTTGAATACGGCACATTCAGAAAATAAACACTTGTTTCAAATAAACATCCGGGTCTATATTAATTGTTGTTTACGAGGTTAGCATGAATTGTTTAATGTTTAATTTGTTACATTAATTAACTCAGTAATCATGGCAATCATCAGCCAATAAGAAACTGCTAGCCAGTCAACAACTTCAGGAGTCCAGCCCCCCAGAAATTGGATGATCGCCCTCTAGTGGCGGAAACTGCACAGTTAGAACTGCCGTAAATGCACAGTCCAAGAGGAGAATATTATTCTGTCAAGAATTGTTTTATTTTTAATTTTATAGAGGCATACTAAAACAAATTAAATGTGACGCAGTGTGTAAATGATAACACATTAGTGCAGGATATGAAGGAATTGATACAAAAGCTGGAAGTGAATGCTGGAATTAAACAATGAACTATTCAAATGAGCAAAATCTGTGCGTATTAAGGAGGACGTCTCTAATAAGTGCGTGTTGTGTTCAGTGATTTAAGCAAATAAACGCCTGGGCTATTAATTGAAGTTTCATGGTAGTTGAGGTGTATTGGAACGCATCACATATCCCTGTTAAAGTATTATGAAATAATATAGAATAACAACAGTCCAATGCTTATCATCCTCTATCCTCCGTATCTCACTGAGAAGTGCAGAGGCTGAGGATTTGTCTGGAGAAAATGATGACGTAACACTCTGCAGCCTGAATGCACAGAATAGGCCGCGAGCAAACCCACTCTCCCTTGCTTCATTACTCTGGCTCCATCTAGTCCCGCCTCCTTTCAAATCACCCAGAGAGGCTCTCAATGTGACATGTTGCGAACATCACATCTAAGCCTTGTTTCAAGGGGAAGGGCTTCTCGCACCTCTTTCCCCCTCACCTCTACAGAGATCCTCACTTCTTCTTCCTCTCTGCGTGGAACAAATGACTTGTTCCCTAAAACATCCCATCACAGGATTTGATAGAGAGAAATAGACATGTGCGGAGACAGAGAGACATCCCAGCCTAGTCACAACGTGTCCCCTGTGTTCTACATCTGTAGAAACAACCCGAAATCAATAACACTTTCCATGTTGGTATTTCCGTGGACAACCTGCTCATTGTTTCACAAATACTTTGGACAACAATATGTGTCTGCACTAGGGGTTGAAGCTATGGAAAGGGACTGCACGTTTTTAGAGAAAGGCTTCTCAGACAATGACAGTTTAAACACAGTCATTTAAAGTTTAGAAAGGTGTCCTGAGTTTTTGGACAATAGTGTTCCAACATCAAGACGCAGCACATTTCATGGCTTCTAGAGCCTTTCCATTATACCTTGGCGAAGTACTCACTGCTGAAATTACAGGCTGTCTGCCTCTCAGAGTTTTATTGTCATTTCAGACACTCAGCCCTGGGAAGTGGCAAATGGAGCCCCCGTAGAGGTAGACTCCTTTCACATATTTGACGCTTGAAACACAGTAGTTAGGTCAGTGTTGAGTGCCTATCCATCTTGCTCAACCGTAATAGAAAACTAATGGCTTTTTAACATATCCCTTTATCGCCACCAATGACAAACATTGAGTCAAATTGGATGAATGTCTAAAAAACATTTAGTCATGAAGGAAGCTAAAATGCGTCACAGTTATCAGCTGCTAAGACATGGTGGCTGTAATAGCATCTCAACAGCAAATATCTTGGGAAAATTATATCTCTGTGAAAACTCATCTCTGCAGTTACTGGCATTTTTGACCATTTCAGTAATATTGGACATAATTTAAAGCATTAAGATTATAATTTTACATCCATTGAAGTAACTCTAATTTTAAGTGTATTGGTCATCGATGAATCTCACACTCTAGCGAGGATAAAACATACAATTATACAGTACATTGAATGGGGACATGACTGCAAATGTGTCTCTGCCTAGTCATAGCAACAGGGTGATAAGCTTGCTCTGTGCTAAAACTCATAGTTAAGAAAATTTTACCTGGACATTATCAATGGCAAAGGTCAGTCTTTTGTGACATCATCAGTGTTAAATGCTGATTCTAAAAGTAGGAGTGGACAATAGAGGGGTTGTTCTCAATTCCACTTGGACTTAAAAGACTTAAACCATATGATAATTGTAAATTTTCTTCTCATTAAAATAAACTTCTCCACTATATTGACAACACATATATCTCATTCTCCCGAGTTAAAGGTTATTCTAGCATTGCTTTTTAGCTGGTTGTTGTTGCCCCCTGACCTTCTCTATTTAACCAGGGTCAGTAGACAGTCTCACAGCAGCTTCAGGCAATTGTCTTTCAAAGGAATATCAAGAAGGCCCATTCATTTGGAAACACAAGGCTATTTGATCACACTCATTGGGACACATACTCAAGACTGAAAGGACATAATGGAAATATGTCTTTCAGTCAAACGCACTGCCTGCGCTGCCTGCCTATCAAACCGGGAACATTAGGATGATAACATCCCCAAAACATTCAAATAATGTTTTTGAAAACAAAATATATATTTTTGCAGCCCAAAAAATGTTTCTCCTAACATTCACAAAAATGCATTTATACATTTGTAACAACCACCATAGGACATTCCCCAAAAGTTCTCGTCAGGTTTTAGGTAATGTAAAAACACAATGTACCAGTAATGTTTTCCCAGCAAACCAAAATTGGTTCTGTGCAAGATCCCAGAACATTTGTTAGGTTGCGTAAACTGTTCTCATAACACAAAAACTGTCGAGTTGCGCTGATGATTATACAATGTTTGTATAAAACGAGAACGTTCCCATAACACATTTTGTCTGTTCTTTAAAAGGTTCCCAAAATGTTTTATTAGGTTGTGGGAACAGTGTGGGGACATCACAAAAGATATGTTCCCAAAACACAAAAACTGTCTAGTTGGGCAGATAATTTTGCAATGTTTCTTTTAGGGTGCAAAAAAACATTCACACGATGTTACAAGAACGTTCCCACAACACATTTTTTATGTTCTTTAAAAGCTCCTAATATTCATACAATGTTTAAGTTAGTATGCACAGGACATTCCCATAGCCTTTTACTGCAGCGGGCTAAATCAGGGTCGCACAGAGTGTTTCTTGGTAAGAGTATACACCTCACACACATGGTTATGGACTTTAAAACCATCTAAGATATAGAGCTGAAATGTATTAAATTTAGAATTTGCATCCCAATATTACACTTGATATACATCACAGAAGACTGAAATTTAACAAAACCATTTAACATAGAACGGTTTTTTTGTTGTTGTTGTTGAAATAATGTTTGTTATTTACAGCGGGTGAAATAAGTATTGAACACGTCACAATTTTTCTCAGTAAATATATTTCCAAAGGTGCTATTGACATGAAAGCTTCACCAGATGTTGGTAACAACCCAAGTAATCCATACATACAAAGAAACCAAAACGAATAAGTTCAGAAATTAAGTTATGTGTAATAATGTGAAATGACACAGGGAAAAAGTATTGAACACATGAAGAAAGGGAGATTCAAAAAGGCATGGAAAGCCAAGACAACAGCTGAAAACTATCAGTAATTAAAAAGCAATCCAGCCCCCTGTCAGTGCAAATTAATATCAGCTGGTTCAGTCCCAACTGATGACCTACAAAAAGGTCTCATTGCCAAGGTGTCACACAAGACACATCTCATGATGGGTAAAAGCAAAGAGCTGTCTCAAGACATTCGCAACCTAATTGTTGCAAAACATAATGATGGCATTGGTTATAGGCGCATTTCTAAGCTTCTGAATGTTCCAGTGAGCACTGTTGGAGCCATAATACGGAAGTGGAAAGACAATCATTTCACCATAAATTTGCAGAAATTAGACTAACTGTAAAAAATAGAACATGTACAAATTTCCTGTTCAACTTTGTTTTTAAACGCACCTGATACAATTCCTACTTTGAGACGCTTGATATGGTGATCCTAGATCACCATAACGCAGAAGTGAATCTAGATCAGCACTAATAGTTCTCGCAACATCGTGCAAATGTTTTATACAAACATTCTATAATCATCAGCTCGACAGGATAGTTTTTTGGTGTTATGAGAACATACCCTAATGAATTTTCTGGGAACTTTCACAAAACCAATTTTGTTTTGCTGGGCACTTTAAGTACCGCTCTCACAGAAATCAAAGTAATGATCCCAAAAAATTTGACTTTAATTTCGTGCTCTTCTCCACGTCTGATGAAACATTTCCTGGTTTGGTGACCAGGAAACCTTTGCTTTCCTTCTCCCTCTGTTCATTATTGACATCACGCAACCCCTACTGAATGTTATGTTATTTCAATTAATGCTAAAATACCGAAGCAACATCTAGGTTATTTGGTGAGGGTAAGTAGATTACTTAAGGTTATTGGCACTCCCTAATACTCTCCAAACAATGTTAACAACACTCAGAATTGAGTAAAAAAATATATTTATATAATGCTTTGGGGACTAGTAAGTATTTGGGCTGGATGTGACTATGTGTAGTTCATACCTGCATAATCTATGAGCATAATTACTGTCTCACCTCAGTTAGCCACGGAATCCCTAGTTTGAAAGCGACTTTTTAGCTACTGGCTAAAAAAGTATAAAAAAGTACGGGAGAATCTCTTTAACTGCGCCTGAAATACAAAAAGGGAGCAACACAGAATAATAATTATCACTAATTAAATAACTCAGTCACCTAAATGACATCGCTCAGTAATAGAAAAACGGAAGGTACTTTGTTATGCCTTCCATTTGAGATTCCCGACTTACTTTTAGTCTGGCTTAATCACCTTAAAAACCACGCGTGTACTATTCGCACGATAAATCTTATCAGTTTTGGAAGCATGAATATTGCATAACATTTCTACCACGAGGATGAGAATACGGGGTGGATTGGCTTGGTCTGTATTAATTGAAGCTTCCTCTATCCGTTCTCTCAGAGATTACAGTACGCTAGCTCTGAATACGGTAATCCATGTATTGAAATGATCTGCACAGCTCTTCCATGCCCTCTCTCCAACTCTTGCTCTTATGTACAGCCAACAAGCAGAGCACGTCCTACTCTTTGCAGAAATATGATTAAAGTTGTATATCAGTACAGTCTAAGGTCATTTGTTCAGCGTGCTTGTGCAAGCCAGCATTCACAGGACTACAAGTACCGTAGATATACTTTGATGCTTTCATCACTTGTTTCATTTTAAGGTAAGAGATGGAGTTGCGTCCAAGTAATTCCCCAAGAAACAGGTTTTTTAGGCTACTGGAGAGATGACTGGTTGAGGCATGAGTGATGAAAGATGCTGCCTGTTTCTTGAAAAGAGCCTTTTGATTCTCCTTCAGTGGAAACTTCTGTTGTCCTTATAAAGCAAAGCTGGCTTTTGTAGTTGGGTGTCGCGGTGGGTTGGGGGGCTGCTGTATTGTAAGAATAGTCCCATGTAGCTGAGCATGGCACTTGCAACGCCAGGGTTGTGGGTTTAATTCCCATGGGGGACCAGTATGAAAATGTATGCACTCTACTAAATTAGCTCTGGATAAGAGTGTCTGCTAAATGACAAAAAATAGATGTACAGTATTTGGGTCAGCATACCTGTGCAGTAATCGATAGTATGTCAGCTCCCTGTTTTGAAACCTAGTGGCCAAAGAACTGAACAGAGGAAATAAATCAAAGATGGAAGTGTTCCATAGATTTTTCGGCCAATCAATAGTGTACATATGAGACTCGCTGTTCTGGACCTCATGTACACAGTGCACGTCCTAATATAACTCTGTCGTCACTCAGTGGACTCAGTAATCCCTACAAAGTAAACAATGGATCTATCAGCAAGGCTGATGCAGCACGGGAGGAATGCTATATTTTTGCAGGCTGATGAAAAAACATCTGCAATGGAAGTTAAGCCAGGTGTGAGAACAGGAAGCAGCCGATGTCTAGTGCTTGATCTCAGCTCTACTTCGCTCTGATCCAACTCTGCTGGTACTGGATATCTGTTGGCCACTGAAGCCATGCCTGGAGATTCATACCACTGTGACCGAACCACTGGCCGAAAGCTACAGCAGGATCGATTCTCTATCCCAACCCATCAACTCTCAGATGAAATGAGGCTGCTGGTGTATCGGCCTGTTTGGAGATAGGTAGCGATGAAGTTCAATGATACAATGATAGTTCAATGATAGTTCAATGATACACCCATCCTCAGTAGGAGGAGGTTAGGGAGGGTCTGAGATATTCAATAATTAAGAGTGAGTGGGAAGGCTGGGCTGCTTCGCAATTGTCTTTACTTGCAGATAATTATGCATATTATCATATGAAAATTAGATGGATCCAAACACTGGCATAGTGTACATGTGGGTAGAGGAATTGAGGTGGCAGGAGACAGATGTGACTCTACAAGAACGCCTTACTGTGTGATCAACTAGTCTGGCAACCTCAGATTGAAATAAGCAAGGAGAATATTCAGTAGGACTGACCAATTGAATTAGCATTTTAGTGACATGCTCTTGCATACCACACATGTTTTTCCTACTAAAGGGCATTGCACCCTTCTCCAGTAGCTTATTAATCGCCACATTGACTTCCTCCCATCTTAGATCCACACATTGCACTATTGACCTCCTAGGGAAGATAATACCCTCTAACCAACTATTTGATACATCTCAATAAGGAAGTGCACAGCAGACACATGGGGGGCGAAAGGTCACCCAAAGCAACTTCACCTGACCGTAGATTACACAAAGCAGACCGCAAAGTAATTATGAAGACAATCATAAATTGGAGGAGAGACAAAGGACTTTTCACCAACTAATAACACACTGCAGAGATTTACTGTAAGATAAGTTATTGGACGTTTTTTTTTCTATTACGACTGAGCCTGGGAGGCCAGGAACCTCTACTCAAGTAGAATGAATGTGAACTGCTATTCTAAAATTGGACACTGCAGGAATTGTTCGTAACAGAGACACCATGCAACACTAAATAGTAAAACAGTCTCAATCTACACTGAACAAAAGATATAAACACAACATGTGTTGGTCCCATGTTTCATGAGCTGAAATAAAATATCCCAGAAATGTTACATACGCACAAAAAGCTTATTTCTCTTTTGTGCACAAATGTGTTTACATCCCTATTAGTGAGCATTTCTCCTTTGCCAAGATAATCCATCCACCTGACAGGTGTGGCATATCAAGAATATGAACAGCATGATCATTACACAGGTGCACCTTGTGCTGGGGACAATAAAAGGCCACTCTAAAATGTGTCACACAACACAATACTACAGATGTAACCTTTATTCAACTAGGCAAGTCAGTTAAGAACAAATTCTTATTTACAATGACGGCCTACTCAAGTTTTGAGAGAGTGTGCAATTTGCATGCTGACTGCAGGATTGTCCACCAGAGCTGTTGCCAGAGAATTTAATGTTGATTTCTCTACCATAAGCCGCCTCCAACGTTGTTTTAGAGAATTTTTCAGTACGTCCAGCCGGCCTGTGTGGTTTAATGAGTTAAAGTATTTGAGGAAAAGAGTCAGGACAAAATGTGAAGATAACTATTTGCCACTAAGAGTCCATAGTGAATCTAATTCCACTAAAGTGTGATGTCCAGTTGGATTGAACCGTGTTGTTGTTGAATAGAATACATTCTGCCGACTCATTTATCCTGGGAGTGATACTAGGCTACAGTATGAGCAGAGAGAGTAGCTTGTTGTTATAAGTGCAGCCTACTCAGGGAATTAAATCCACATACTGTACAAACACAACACTGTGCCCACCAGGAAGGTACGCTGTTTTCAAAATAATGAACCCTGGGTCACCAGCGACCTGAAGGACCTGCTGAATGAGAATAAGAGGGCCTTCAAGGAGGGGGACAGGGACAAACTGAAATACGTCCAGAGGGAGCTGAAGTTGCAGATTGCTGAGGGGAAGAGAGGGTATAAGGAGAAGATGGAGGAAAGCTGAGGCAGAGCCAGGTGAGAGGTGTGGAATGGTATGAGAAATATCACTGCCTTCAAAAAGTCAAACAGTGGGCAGACGGAGGGGATCCAGGACAGAGCCAATGAGCTGAAACAATTTTTTAACAGGTTCGATACTGGCCCTGCCCACCTCCCCTCCAGCTCCCCAGGCCACACAACCTCACGGCTGCCCCACCCCCCCTTTGCTCACAACACCTCTGTTGAGACAATCAGCGACCCCCTCCCCACATCCACCCCCGCTCCCTCTGGACTGATCCTCAACACCACCCTTCCCCCACCAGTCTTGGGCTGGCTTTCACCACCAACCAAGTGAAGAGAGAGCTGGGGAGACTACATCAGTGGAAAGCGGCGGGCCCTGATGGCATCAGGAAAACATCCTGTCTCGTCCCAGTGCCCAAGAAGGCACACCCCACTGTGCTGAATGACTTCAGACCTGTAGCGCTAACATCCCACATCATGAAGACCCTGGAAAGGTTAGTCCTCACTCACCTCAGAACCCTGGTGTGTACATCACTGCAGTTTGCATACCAGCGCAACATCGGAGTGGATGATGCAATCATCTATCTTCTGCAGAGGGCCTACTCGCAGGTTGCACTGTGAGGGTTATGTTTTTGGACTTCTCCAGTGCCTTCAACACCATTCAGCCCATGCTACTGGGTGAGAAGATGAGGAGGACAAAAGTGGAAGCACCCTTAGTCTCCTGGGTTGCGGACTACCTGACCGGTAGGCCACAATTTGTGCGGCTACAGAGCTGTGTGTCAGAACGGGCAGTGAGCAGAGCAACACAGGGGCCACCCAGGGTACGGTCCTGTCCCCCTTCCTGTTCACCCTCTACACCTCAGACTTCAGATATAACTAACTGAAACATGCCACCTGCAGAAGTTCAACTGACTCCGGAATTGTAGGGAGCATCAGGGGTGGGCAGGAGGAGGAGTACAGGAGCACAATCAATGACTTTGTGTTGTGGTGTGAGCAGAACCACCTTCAGCTCAACATCAGCAAAACAAAGGAGATGGTTGTAGACTTCAGGAGAACCAAGGCCAAACCGACTGCTGTCCCTATACAGGGGATGGATGTAGAAAAGGTTGGTTCATACAATTCCCTGGGAGTCCATATGGACAACAGGCTGGAATGGGCTGGTAACACCGGGGCCCTGTACAAAAAGGGCCAGAGCTGACTCTACTTTCTGAGGAGGCTTAGGTCCTTCAACGTGTGCAGTAAACTACTGCATACCTTCTACCAGTCTGTGGTGGCCAGTGACATCTTTTTTTGCAGTGGTGTGCTGGGGTGCCAACATAAAGGCTGTTGATGATTCTCGGGTAAATAAGCTGATCAGGAAGGCTAGCTCTGTCCTTGGGATGAGCCTTGACACTCTAGAGGAGGTGGCGGAGAGAAGGATCCTGGCCAAACTGCTGGTCATCATGGACAACGTCACCCACCCTCTGCATTCCATGGTTATGATGCAGAGGAGCACTTTCAGTCACAGACTGATCCCAGAGGAGATCCTTCCTGCTGGCGGCTATTAGACTATTTAATGCCTCACTGGGGTGCCGTGCCGTCGGCAACATAGACCTGGAACTGTTGGGGTGTTAGGACCCAGTTTAACAATCCATCCATCTGTGAGTAACTCTCTGGTCTGTTATCACTCATTCACTCAGGACTTATTCATTCAGCACTCATTCATTCAGGACTGTATATACATATTCATGTACAGTTGTTATATCATATCACGTGCAATATTGTAAGACATTCTTGGACTGAACTTACATAGTCATTCACTCAGGACTGCATATTAGTATCCTGTCAGTTGTATCTTTTTTTATTGCCATCCATCCATCCATCCATCCATCCATCCATCCATCCATCCATCCATCCATCCATGATACATAGAGCGGCAGTATGAAAAAGTACCAAAATACAAGAAGTCTGGAGTGCAAAAAAGCTATAAAAAGACATTGCATATTATGGGTGGATGGCTGAATATGTACACTATACATTGGTAGATGGTGCATGGTTAACTATACTATACAGGTCGATGGCAGTGAAATACTTAAAAGTGCATAAGATATAAGTGAGGGTAATAATAGTTTACTTAATAGACAGACTGGTTAAATGAACAGGTACGTCAATATTTTGCATGGTTAAATTAACTATACAGGTAAATATACAGTTCAATTTACAGGTAAGTGAATATTTGCATGGTTACATTAACTGTAAAGGTAAATGACAGGAGGAAATACTTAAATAGCTGTGTATGATATAACTTAGGGTAATAATAGTAATCCCTTAAAATACAGTCCTTAGTGCAGGGTTTAATTACAGATAAATGCACGTATTGCACATTCAATATACTAAAAGCAATGAAAAAAGATACAACTGACAGGATACTAATATGCAGTGCTGAGTGAATGACTACGTAAGTTAAGTCCAAGAATTACATGCAATATTGCACGTGATATGATGATGATGATATAACAACTGTACATGACACATGAATATGTATATAAAGACCTGAATGTGTGTGTGGTGTGTGGTGTGGTATGTGATGTGTGTGTGTCATGTTTGGAGGGTTGGGAATTTAAGAACAGACAGACAACAATACAAATGTCTGATTTGATGGACAATACAGTGAAGATACATCTAGCCTTTGGTCTAAGTCCATTGAGCTTATTGTTCTGGATTCAAATTTCATTCAAATGTTTCAATCCATAACTGATTATGTTATTGGTGTACAGAATGTAGATTTCCTTTTATTTTGGACAACCTATTGATTCACATAGCTTTGGAGGGTCTCTGTGTTCCTTATTTCTTGGCTCTATGGCAGGGAAAAGAAATAGGCCCCATTGAATCCAATAGATACACAGTCAAAATGATCCACTAATGTTTCATTCAGCCAAATTGAACGCTGTCCCTTCAATTTAGCCTCACGTCTTCATCCTGCCTCTAACAGCAAGGCTTCCCTGAGTGGCAGTAATTACTTTCATGGCTAAGTTACATCACTGAAATCTAAGGAGATTGCAGTCAAACATTCTGTAGCTGATATTTTAATATTTACCGTATACATGTATAAGTCAATATAAGAGCATGTTAATAGTTTTCACTAATACCTGCATTTGGCCAACAGCTCGCTCCCTGACGCACTCATGCACGTAATCACATATGGACGTATGGACGCATGCGCTCACTCACCCACCCACCGACTCTTACCTGCAGCACTCACGCACGCATCACGCATCCTAAATCTCTTACCTGCAGAGGGGGTCTTGGCGGCAGTTCTTCCTGAGCTCCAGACAGTAGGGCTTGACTTTGTCCTCGAAGGAGCAGAATGGCACGATGGTCTGTCTCCTCCGTTCAGCACAGCCCAGGTCCTGGCAGGGACAGAAGAGCAGCTGGTGGCTGTACTCGCTGGGCACACGATCCAGGAAGTGCCTTAAGGCCTTGTGGCAGCGCTTACGGTTACACGGTTCCCCTTTGTTGCAAGTGGCAATGTAGGTGGAGCGCTGTTTCTTACAGGTGTTGTTGAGGTTGCAGGCCTTGGCTGCGTCCAGGCACGGGTTACAAGTCTTGCCTGGTTCAGAGCAGGTGTTGGATTTAGGGGCGACAGTGTGCATGCCTGCAGAGAAGGGAGAAGGGGAGCACGGAAAAATAATATGCACTTAACTGTCTGTTGCAAAGTCATTTTGTTATCATGGGTCTGACCTATGGCATTTGTCATGACAAAATGCTTTCACACAATGATGATGATGATGATGATGACACATAACACAAGTTAAGTTGATGTGCTCTGACTACCTGACCACTTTGGATGTCATGTTTGTGAGTGCTGGAAGTGTCAGTTCTCTTCCTATGCTGGGGGTTATTCAATATCATATGTTTCTCCAAGCCAACCCCAAGCCACCTGAGACTTGTATAGCTCGCCCATATCCATTCTCACTGAATTATTTATTTTTAGAGGCCTTGAGTGAAATGTGAATGAATAAAGTATGGCTTGAGATAGTAAGTATATTCATCTTCTTTTAAGTTCAGTATGGACTTCATGAGTGAGTGTCTCAAGTTGATTCTGCTCATCGGATTGCTTCACGTCTCCCTGGATTCCTTCCGCCACTAGAACATGACATGGTACAGTAGGTAAACACCATGACACATTACAACATGTGAATTAGATGTCTTGTTGCTATTTGACACGTGTGACAGGTTTGTCAGTATGGATATTAAACACAGGAGCTCAAGGGCATGGCAAAGACTATCTCTGTGCTGCTATATTGTGGGCTATTGTTCACAGTTTAAGTGGCAGATTAACAATTTCTAATTGTAATCACACACGGTCACCTATCAATTGTAGCACACAGATGGTGTCATTTAAGTGTTCGTATTCTGAGAGCAGTTTGAACTGGAGGTACATACCCACCAGCTTCTGAAATGTCAGTAAAATGTTTTAGCACATGCACTCACATTCCACCTCCCTTGTATTCACAGGGTGTATTAGAAAAGTTAACATCCCTCCCCCTGTAGATAATGATATTTCAGAGGCTCTGACATCCAAGAATATACATCTCTTATTGAACAGAACCAATCTCACTCTGTGCCTATCACGTAGCATCGCGGAAATGCCTTTCCCGACGGACTGCATGAGCAGCTGTATTGTCTGTAAGTTGTGCATCACAGAAGAAATGTCCTACACAGAATGGACATAACACACTCAGAGCAAAATAAGAAAGTATTTACCTTTTTCAACCACATGGCCACATAGAGGCAACTTCCTGTCGATGGGGAGAAAAGTGAAAAAGTGGATTCTATTCTATTGTTCTGTGAATTCTATTTTGTGAAGACTGGAAAACATTGTTGCCTTTCCAGATCTTTGTGTGCTTTGTCTTTATCTCTCCAGAACAATGCTACCGAACGAGGAGAACACGCTAGGTCAGAGGGCTCTGGAATGATCTGCGATTGGACTTCAGAGACAGCTGACATTAGCAGCAGGGAATGAGGCCAAACTGGGCAAAACCTGGCCAAAGCGGTACAGAACCAGGCCAGTCCAGCTGGAGGGGTGGTTTCGGGGTTCTGTCCAAAGGCTCTACACATAACAGTGATGGGTTGCAGCTCCTAAAATCGCCTCTAACGCGGTGCACAGGGGGTCCAGGAAGAAAACGAAATAGGAGCAAAAAATCTGACCAAGCAGTACAGTGCTTTGAGGTTTTACTATTTCAGATTAGAGAGAAAAGACTGAATTCAGTACTCAAAGCAGAAAGATATCCTGAAAGACACAAAGGCCATCAATGGCTTGGTATACATACACAAACGGAAAAAGAGTAGATAGATGGAGAATATATTGTGTTACAGGAAAGTAAGGTTTTGCCTATACACCTTGCGGTAATGCAAGAAGGGTAATCTGGAAACCAGAGGCAGAGTAGAGTCTTGTTGATTACAGCAGGAAACAATGTGCCGGCTCCTGCCAAGAGATTGGACCACCACTTATGCGTACGTGCTCAAGTGTTTTCAATTAATCTGGCCAATCATCATCACAATCAGCCTTTCACATGGCCTCTAATGATCAAACAATCCTCAGATCTCTCTAGGTGTCGTCCCATTGCTGCGTAAACCAGCTACATCCAGTCTTGGGAGACCTCTTGGAATGGCCTCACCGTCACTATACCCTGATTCCGAGCCTTCTGCTGTATTTAGAAATCATGGGAATTTAGGGCTGTGTTCTGATCATTCCAGTGTACTAGTATCTAAGGTGTTCACTGTGGGACAACAACTGTTTAAGTGCATGTTGCTGCATAGAATTTGTTTTGACTCGGTGACTATGTTGCAGCGTGGCTCTGTTGACACATCTCTGCATGGTAATCAGAGTCGTGTTGCTCATGCAATGCACGCTAGGCAGCAACGGGTGCGATTTTAATTGGTTTTTGGCACGCACACAAATACACCAAGTTCACTTCACAAGAAAAAAAGGTATACCAGTGTTACTTCACACCTCCTTATAGGAAAGAAAAAGCTACCGGGGAACTGTAAACCTGCGATTTCTATTGTAAAGTAAAGATTAAAGTAATCTTTTAACCCAACCAGTTAAACGTAATGTCATCAAATGTAGTAAATATTATTTGTCACATGCGCCGAATACAACAGGTGTAGGCCTTACAGTGAAATGCTTACTAACAAGCCCTTAACCAACAATACAACAGGTGTAGACCTTACAGTGAAATGCTTACCTACAAGCCCTTAACCAACAATACAACAGGTGTAGACCTTACAGTGAAATGCTTACTAACAAGCCCTTAACCAACAATACAACAGGTGTAGGCCTTACAGTGAAATGCTTACTAACAAGCCCTTAACCAACAATACAACAGGTGTAGACCTTACAGTGAAATGCTTACCTACAAGCCCTTAACCAACAATACAACAGGTGTAGACCTTACAGTGAAATGCTTACTAACAAGCCCTTAACCAACAATACAACAGGTGTAGACCTTACAGTGAAATGCTTACTAACAAGCCCTTAACCAACAATACAACAGGTGTAGACCTTACAGTGAAATGCTTACCTACAAGCCCTTAACCAACAATACAACAGGTGTAGACCTTACAGTGAAATGCTTACTAACAAGCCCTTAACCAACAATACAACAGGTGTAGACCTTACAGTGAAATGCTTACTAACAAGCCCTTAACCAACAATACAACAGGTGTAGGCCTTATAGTGAAATGCTTACCTACAAGCCCTTAACCAAAAGCCCTTAACCAACAATACAACAGGTGTAGACCTTACAGTGAAATGCTTACTAACAAGCCCTTAACCAACAATACAACAGGTGTAGACCTTACAGTGAAATGCTTACCTACAAGCCCTTAACCAACAATACAACAGGTGTAGACCTTACAGTGAAATGCTGACCTACAAGCCCTTAACCAACAATACAACAGGTGTAGACCTTACCGTGAAATGCTGACCTACAAGCCCTTAACCAACAATACAACAGGTGTAGACCTTACAGTGAAATGCTGACCTACAAGCCCTTAACCAACAATACAACAGGTGTAGACCTTACAGTGAAATGCTGACCTACAAGCCCTTAACCAACAATGCATTTTTAAGAAAAAAAGTGTTAAATAAAAACCAGATAAGAAAAAAATGTAAATAAACAAATAATTAAAGAGCAGAAGTAAAATAACAGTAGCGAGGCTTTATACAGGAAGTAGCGGTACAGAGTCAATGTGCGGTGGCACTGGTTAGTCGAGGTAATTGAGGTAATATGTACATGTAGGTAGAGTTAAAGTGACTATGTCTAGATAATTAGAGAGTAGCAGCAGCAGCCATTTGATTAGCTGTTCAGGAGTCTTATGGCTTGGGGGTAGAAGCTGTTAAGAAGCTTTTGGACCTAGACTTGGCGCTCTGGTACCGCTTGCCGTGCGGTAGCAGAGAGAACAGTCTATTACTAGGTTGGCTGGAGTCTTTGACAAATTTTAGGGCCTTCCTCTGACACCGCCTGGTATAGAGGTCCTGGATGGCAGGAAGCCTGGCCCCAGTGATGTGCTGGGCCATACGCACTACCCTCTGCAGCTGTAGAACTTTTTGACCCTTGCCAAATCTTTTCAGTCCCCTAAGGGGGAAAAGGCTTTGTCGTGTCCTCTTCACAACTGTCTTGGTGTGTTTGGACCATGATAGTTTGTTGGTGATGTGATGTCAGGAAGTCCAGGATCCAGTTGCAAAGAGAGGTGTTTAGTCCCAGGGTCCTTAGCTTAGTGATGAACTTTGAGGGCACTATGGTGTTGAACACTGAGCTGTAGACAATGAATAGCATTCAAACGTAGGTGCTCCTTTTGTCCAGGTGGGAAAGGGCAGTGTGGAGTGCAATAGAGATTGCATCATCTGTGGATATGTTGGTGCAGTATGCAAATTGGAGTGGGTCTAGGGTTTCTGGGATGATGGTGTTGATGTGAGCCATAACCAGCCTTTCAAAGCACTTCATGGCTACAGACGTGAGTGCTACGGGTCTGTAGTCATTTAGGCAGGTTACCTTAGTGTTCTTGGGCACAGGGACTATGGTGGTCTGCTTGAAATATGTTGTTATTACAGACTCAGGGACAAGTTGAAAATGTCAGTGAAGACACTTGCCAGTTGGTCAGCGCATGCTCGGAGTACACGTCCTGGTAATCCGTCTGACCCTGCGGCCTTGTGAATGTTGACCTGTTTAAAGGTCTTACTCACATCGGCAACTGATAGCGTGATCACACAGTCGTCCGGAACAGCTGATGCTCTCATGCATGCTTCAGTGTTGCTTGCCTTAAAGTGAGCATAGAAGTAATTTAGCTCGTCTGGTAGGCTCGTGTCACTAGGCAGCTTGTGGCTGTGCATCCCTTTGTAGTCTGTGATAGTTTAGTGCGGATGTTGCCTGTAATCCATGGCTTCAGGTTGGGGTATGTACGTACAGTCACTGTAGGGACGACGTCATCGATGCACGTATTGATGAAGCCAGTGACAGATGTGGTGTACTCCTCAATGCCATCGGAAGAATCCCGGAACATATTCCAGTCTGTGCTAGCAAAACAGTCCTGTAGCTTAGCATCTGCGCCATCTGACCACTTCTTAATTGACCGAGTCACTGGTACCTCCTGCTTTAGTTTTTGCTTGTAAGCAGGAATCAGGAAGATAGCATTATGGTCAGATTTGTCAAATGAAGGTGGGGGAACAATACCTAGTAATGCTTATACTGCCCAAAAAGTAACATCTCACCTTTCTGGTAAACATAGTTATACATTCCTGAGGTGTAGTCACTTTTGAGGACACAAGCTCAAGTACACAGTACAAATATGATACAAATATGAAAATATAGTAACCTATTCCTATTCAACAACAGTGGGGGAATAGGGCTTGAAATAATTGAAATGCTTTCAAAATATAGTAACAATCAAATAAATATAATATTATTTCATCTTTCTTATAAATGTAAAATAAATATGATCATACTTTCAAAATTTTATATAACTGACGACAGTCAATTTTATGCCCAGCGTCATCTGAGAGACACAGAGACGCCATTCAAATGCTAACTCGTTACAACAACAAAGTGGTTTTGTCCCTCTGTGATCAAGAGAATGTGGCCTTGTTTCAATTCTACAAGGTATTGTTTATTTTTTCATGTTGATAGCTAAATCCATTTGAGAACAACACAGTGAGATAATACTGCTTTTGCTGCAATCGCTAGCCTCTCCCATTTCATATTGGGAGCCAATATCTAGCCAATCGCTAGCTTCTCCCGTTTCATATTGGGAGCTAATATATAGCCAATCGCTAGCCTCTCCTGTTTCATATTGGGAGCCAATATCTAGCCAATCGCTAGCCTCTTCCGTTTCATATTGGGAGCCAATATATAGCCAATCGCTAGCCTCTCCCATTTCATATTGGGAGCCAATATAAAGCCAATCACTAGCCTCTCCCGTTTCATATTGGGAGCCAATATCTAGCCAATCGCTAGCCTCTCCCATTTCATATTGAGAGCCAATATCTAGCCAATCACTAGCCTCTCCCATTTCCTATCGGGAGCCAATATCTAGCCAATCACTAGCCTCTCCCGTTTCATATTGGGAGCCAATATCTAGCCAATCACTAGCCTCTCCCGTTTCATATTGGGAGCCAATATCTAGCCAATCACTAGCCTCTCCCGTTTCATATTGGGAGCCAATATCTAGCCAATCACTAGCCTCTCCCGTTTCATATTGGGAGCCAATATCTAGCCAATCACTAGCCTCTCCCGTTTCATATTGGGAGCCAATATCTAGCCAATCACTAGCCTCTCCCGTTTCATATTGGGAGCCAATATCTAGCCAATCACTAGCCTCTCCTGTTTCATATTGGGAGCGGAGCTGCAAGGTTCACAGCCAGAGGAAATTGATCCTTTGTCTTTATAGGCCAGAAAATGTGACATGTCTCTCCCTATGCAAATGAGATGTCAGGTTTCACATACTGCATCTCAGATGAGAGAGAAGAGCGGCATGTGAAGCGGGACAACCAGAGCCTTCACAGTGCAGAGCAATTGATCTTGCACCGTTAACAAAGTACTCTGTGCACAAAGATTTGGTCGGAACCGGTCCAGAACCGCTCAAAGTCCCATAAATACAGGGACTTAACATTTAAGAGTTAAATGTCAATAGGGGGCTCATCCACAGCGCTCATAAGTGTAAAGTACGTGATGGCCATCTTCTGTAAAGCAGTACAGGCCAGGCAAGAGATCTGGGTTTAGGAATTTTCGAGAGAAGGGAAGTTCTCTCTACTGTAATTGCTCTCTCTCCCTTATTTGAATCCTGCTTTTCATATATCATCCTGGACTCCGGGGACCTGGAGTTCAGTCGAGGTTATAGTGGGGCTCTTGGCTCCGTGTATGCTCACTGTAATTAGGATGGGTACCAAAGTTTGGATTTAATATGGCCCTTAGTGAGTGTGCAGGATCTTGTTATAAAGTATTTAGTCTATACCCCTGGGAGCCTTGTTAAGCATTTCTCTGTCAAAGAGTTCATCAGTTATTAGCCAAGGCTTGTGTCAGAGCAGGGTTGGGTAATGCCACGGCTACACGCTACGACGTTTCCCTACAGTAAGACTGAATGAATGTGTAGTGATATCAGTAGGAAAACTAATTTTATAAGCTTCTAATAAGATAACGGCTGCTTTATGACACTAATAAACTAGCACTTCAGTTCTATGGTATAATATATAGAGTGAAAGTGAGGGCAGCCACTGGTTTACAAAACATGTCAGCTCTACGGTACGTAAACATGCTTCCAAAATTCTTGTTGTTGTTTGTGAACAGCAGCTGACATTGGGCTTCAAAACACGTCCTACTATTGGTGCAGATCGCTTTATATTTAGTATTCAGATTGCAATTGATGATTTCTCCCGCCGTGCAGTATAATTCTTTCCAATAGTCCATCATGTATGGCAATCATGCATTTCAAACCTGGGACAAATACCATTGTAGCGGAAATGTGCAAACGAGTCGATTCACATCTCTATCAAGATGCTGGCATTGCTTCACATATTCCCCAAACATCAGTGTAAAATGTCTAGTTCTGCCAACGAAACTAACTAATGAGCTTTGCCATTTCCATGTTTGGAGGATTATTCAGTATTCTGTTTAATACCACCTTGTTAGAGAAACGCTGACTGCACAAACAACTAATGTGTTACCCTTAGACCCAACACTCATTAAATGTCCATGGAGAAAACTAAGAGGCAACTCCTAACTGTAAATGTAAACCTATTAGAAGTACACATAGTATCACAGCCACTCAACAACAGTACACTGGCTCAAAGCATGGCAAGATTGAGAATGGATGGGTAATTGTATGAGGACAAGGTGAGAATGTCCGGTGTTGGGCTGCATGCTGAGCACAACTGTTGTGCCTGTTCTTTCCCCCCAGCTGTATAGAAATAGGTTTCTCCATTTAATTGGATGGTGGGCATGTGGAGCAGGGAGGTGAGAGGCTTAGTAGGAAGTGTTAGAAGGTCTAACTAAGCGGTGTCAAACTCAATTCCTGGAGGAGCAATGTGTTGCTTTTTTACCCTGGCCTCTGCTCTTAATAAGTGAATTAGCTCAACATTGGGTCACAAGGATGGAACAATTTGTGTAAAATAAAAAATAAATGACCATTAAGTATATATTTGTATGCTATGGGATAATTTGTTATATATTAATCTTTGATGAGGGGCCAACCGGTTGATGTCGAAAAATGATATTGATGCTAACCAATATCTCTCACAATACTCAAGAGCAAGACTACTGACTTGTACACATTGAAGTAAGAAAATGGTGGACTTGTGAGGTTTTACTTGGGCAATGCATGCTCTCACTTTCCTCTCAGTCATTTGCTTTGTTAGTGCTGTGTGAATTTAGAGATACAGTGGAGTATGTTCCCCCCCCCCCCCCATCAATGGTACCCTTATCTCTCTCAATATAAACGTTTTTCAATTATCAACCTTTCTCCTAGAGAGTGTATTTCCCCATCCACATCAACACAGCAAGATAACACATTCCCTGAGCTTTGGTTCAGTTTAACATCATAGAAGTGATAAAGCACACTTTTGTGCAGTTGAAATCAGCGGGGAAAGTATTTCAGAGAACAACTGTGTAATTACTTATATGTTTGCCTTTGGGCTTTCTCACCACCACAATCACTTATTCTGTCCTCTGAATAATAAACGACTAAAGGCTAAATGGATTGAGAAGCGCAAATCAGATATTTCACCTTTGGAAGAAACAGTTCTAGCAAAAATGAACATATTAATGAGCCACAGTTGCTGTTTCAAAAGATGTGGGATACCCAACAATTTGAGCATCCTTCATATGGACCATAGAGTAAAGAAAAGCAGATTGCCTCCTTTGCATCACAAAACGCCAAGGTATTCAAAGCCACTTTTTTGATATATCAAACCAGTATATTTCAAACAACCTGTGTCATTTGCTGACTTCAAGCTAAACGGATTATACAAAAAAGCCTATGTTTTTCTCCAAGATATAAAACAAAGCATGAGGCATCGGCCAGGAAAAAAAAAAACGTGGCATCTCTGCTTTTAGCAAATGAGGCTTGATCATCCTCCGGCGATTTCTGCAGGACTGGAGAAAGGAAGTGATTGAATGTTCAAATGACTATAGCCTATATTTCATGTAGCTGTGGCAATGGCCCTGCGGTCCTCGTATCTCAACTTTATATTTTTATGTATTTTTTTTTTTTACAACAGGCTCTCTCAGGGAGGTAAGGCGGCACTAGTGTAAACTTTTAAAAGCCAGGGCTCTGCTATTTAATACTCACCAAAAACTTGTCTTAGCGGTAACGCAATTTATTATGGCATCGATTTTGACAGAGGAGGTGCACAGTAGCCTGATCAGTAGCCTGTAACCAATGTTTTATTAAAATATCACAAGCAGCAAAACAATCAACAAACATTTCTGTTTGCATTTAACGGTCAAATTGTGGGAATGCCGATTGCTGTCTTTGGAGCTGAATCCGCTTGGAGCCTAAGCCATTTGCCAGTTGTTGTGTTTACCTTTCACGTGGAAAGTCGCTAACAGGCCATATCAACAGATATGGTAGGCTAATCTTCTTATAATGTTTGGCCGATGTCCGAAATGCGAATGCATTTTGTGTAGACTAATATTTCCATGTTGAAGCCAGATTGGCTAAATGTTTGTTATAACTAGGCCTATTGTAGGGTTACTGTGTACTATTTAATAAATCTTCCTGCCGAAGAGACCTTAGGCCTACTAATGACGGCAATATGTTATGCTCATGGAACGAGAGATGTGATTTATGACGTCATGCTTCTGACCCAATCTGGCAAAGTGCAAATGTGTTTATAAAACATTACATTTAGGAGCAGTATATCAGTAAGTGGACCTTCCCCTTTTGTCTTTCTAGTGGATCTTTGTCCAGCTCCTGTGAAAGGTGTGTAAGTGCGTGAAACCCTCCATAGTCTAAGTTGCCTTGTCTGTATTATTACTGTACATCCACGGGTAGCAATTATGGTGCCTGTAACTGTATACAGACATAGCCTATTTAAAACAAGTCGTTGTTTCATTTTTAATATAATTATATTAGAATTATAAAAAAAATTGGACTATCAATAGCCTAATGTAATCTTCCTTTATGACAATGTTTGGCACGTCCATGTCAAGACTGCAATTTACAGTAGACCTAGACCCTATATCAGTGTGAATGCTATAGCCAATGTTTAACAATGTATTTCCATATTGAAGGTGGACTGTCAATATGTTCAACATATTTTGCAATTATGGCGCAGGCCATTTAACAAACTAGGCTATAACGGACTAACATTGGAATTGGAGTTGATTCCAAGGCAATACATATCTCAACTTGAAGCAGCCACATATTTAGCCATGGAGCACGTTCTGATTGGCCAGTGAGGTGTCAAGCCCTCAACACACCCACAACTTGTTTAATCATCAAACCCAAACCTTTCGTGCCACCGACAGCTGCTCTGCACATATTCTGGTTGTAAAATAGCGACCCCAAAAGAAATCTGACACCAGCACTAAGATTTACCATTGCATTAGGTTTGTTAAAATAGAGCCCTTAGTGTAACAGCTATGTAGCTTTGTTTTATAGTAACATCTGCATTGATTAGTAATGCCCTTTCAGTAATAACCAGTAAATTAAAATGTGAGAAATAGTTCCCTTGACGAATACTTGCTATTTAATTTATAAACAGAAATCAAACTGAATGGGAAATCAATAGATGGGAATACGAGCGATATATATTAGGCTTACGCAAGCAAGACCCCCTTGGTGAACTAAGGAATATAACGCAGAATCCATCAACTTTACTGAAAGTGGAAATCTTGTCTCCTTCCCACCTAATTTACTTAACAGGCACATCTAAGTATTCAGACTCTTTGACGTTACAGCCTTATTCTAAAATTGATTAAATAGTTTTTTTTCCCTCTACACACAATACCCCATAGTGACAAAGCAAAAACAGGTTTTTAGAAATGTTTGCAAATGTATTAACAATAAAAAAATACTGAAGACATTTACATAAGTATTCAGACCCTTTACTCAGTACTTTGTTGAAGCACCTTCGGCAGCGATTACAGTCTTCTTGGGTATGACGCTACAAACCTGGCACACCTGTATTTGGGGAGTTTCTCCCATTCTTCTCTGCAGATCCTCTCAAGCTCTGTCAGGTTGAATGGGGAGCGTCGCTGCACAGCTATTTTCAGGTTTCTCCAGAGATGTTTGATCGGGTTGAAGTCTGGGCTCTGGCTGCGCCACTCAAGGATATTGTCCACTCAAGGGCAGCCAAGACTCCTGCAATGTCTTGGCTGTCTGCTTTAGGGTCGTTGTCCTGTTGGAAGATGAACCTTCGCCCCAGTCTGAGGTCCTGGACGCTCTGGAGCAGGCTGCCACCACCATGCTTCACCATAGGTATGGTAACAGGTTTCCTCCAGACCTGACGCTTGGCATTCAGGCCAAATATCTTGGTGTCAGACCAGAGAAACTCCAAGCGGGCTGTCAGGTGCCTTTTCCTGAGGAGTGGCTTCCGTCTGGCTACTCTACCATAAAGGCCTGATTGGTGGAGTGCTGCAGAGGAACTCTGGAGCTATGTCAGAGTGACCATCAGGTTCTTGGTCACCTCCCTCACCAAGGCCCTTCTCCATCGATTGCCAGCTCTAGGAAGAGTCTTGGTTGGTGGTTCCAACGTTCTTCAATTTAAGAATGATGGAGACCACTGTGTTCTTGGGGACCTTAATTGCTGCAGACATTTTTTGGTACCCTTCCCCAGTTCTGTGCCTCGACACAATCCTGTCTCGGAGCACTACGGACAATTCCATTGACCTTTTGCTGACGTTGCTTTCAGAGGCAGTTTGGAACTCGGTAGGGAGTGGCGCAACCGAGGACAGACAATTTTTACACGCTACGGGCTTCATCATCCGTTCTGTGAGCTTGTGTGGCCTACCACTTCTCGGCGAACTGACAAACTGACTTGATGGAAAGGTGGCATCCTATGACGGTGCCACGTTGAAAGTCACTGAGCTCTTCAGTAAAGCCATTCTACTGCCAATGTTTGTCTATGGAGATCGCATGGCTGTGTACACCTGTCAGCAACGGGTGAGGCTGAAATAGCCGAATCCACTCATTTGAAGGGGTGTCCACATACTTTATCTTCACAGTCTTTTCACATGGAATAGTCATAGTGGAACAAAACAAAACGATTGTTCTTACCTGAGATAATTGAAGCGAGACGTAATGCATCAGGATGACGAACAGGCATCACAGGTGCATAAGGGGAAGTTTCATAAAGCTCTCCACCTGGGAAAACAGTCATAATGGAAATGAGCTCACACCCACATACTGTAGTTCACGGTACACAAATTACAGGGTATGTGTTTCGGTACATTAAGTAAAGGAATACACACCCAGATATGATCTCAAAAATGTATACAAATTGTTGACCTTCATGTGTCTAAGTCAAAGAGTCATGGTTTAAGAATGATTGCACAGGATAACATTTTTTTTTCGTGCTAAAGCAATAAGCAATTATCTATATTGTCGATAACAGAAACCATTGAATGTTGAATTCTACAGAAGTTGTCAACGTGTGATTTTGGCTCTTTATTGGTCTATCTGACCAATAACATTGTACACACTGAAGATGTCAATGGTGTGAACATTTACCTAATTTTGTGATATGCAAAGCAGATCGTTCACCACGGTCAGATAATTAAATTTTGGAAAGAACATTTGGTCCTGGTGCTCTGTGATTTGGGTTGAGGCAGCCTCCAACGCTGAATTGCTGTGGCTGTTTGTAAAAAAAGAATCAAATTAGCACTCAACTGACTGTGCTGCTCCCCTGTGCCTCTCTCTCAGAAGTCTCTAATCCTGTGTTTAAAATTCACAGCCATTCGGTGTGATTCAGACAAACCCTCCAGTGTGTAGCATTGCATTTTGCTCCTAACAGAAACACAACAGGGCTGTTGTGGGACAGGAAGGGAGCCCACCGCACCAAATGAGAAAATCCAAAACCTGTGGGGAGAGGTGAAGCTCAGTGGATAACCATCCAATCAATAGATATCACCATTTGTTTATCACAAAGATGATGTTACCTGACAAAGTGTTTCTTCCAGCTGTTCAGAGAATGGACACTTCAACGGAAGGTAGTGTGTGATTTACATATGTGTTAACCATGTTGTACAGCATAGTGCATATTTCATTATCACGGTGCCGATCAGGTGGAATAAAAAGAACACCCTTTGACTTTAATAACACAGTGTTAGGTGGGTACACTTGTTGAAATCAAAACAGAGTTAACATTGTATTATGATACGTTATCTTAGTGACTTTAATAACACAGTGTTAGGTGGGTACACTTGTTGAAATCAAAACAGAGTTAACATTGTATTATGATACGTTATCTTAGTGACTTTAATAACACAGTGTTAGGTGGGTACACTTGTTGAAAACAAAACAGAGTTAACATTGTATTATGATACGTTATCTTAGTGACTTTAATAACACAGTGTTAGGTGGGTACACTTGTTGAAAACAAAACAGAGTTAACATTGTATTATGATACGTTATCTTAGTGACTTTAATAACACAGTGTTAGGTGGGTACACTTGTTGAAATCAAAACAGAGTTAACATTGTATTATGATACGTTATCTTAGTGACTTTAATAACACAGTGTTAGGTGGGTACACTTGTTGAAAACAAAACAGAGTTAACATTGTATTATGATACGTTATCTTAGTGACTTTAATAACACAGTGTTAGGTGGGTACACTTGTTGAAATTAAAACAGAGTTAACATTGTATTATGATACGTTATCTTAGTGACTTTAATAACACAGTGTTAGGTGGGTACACTTGTTGAAATCAAAACAGAGTTAACATTGTATTATGATACGTTATCTTAGTGACTTTAATAACACAGTGTTAGGTGGGTAAACTTGTTGAAATCAAAACAGAGTTAACATTGTATTATGATACGTTATCTTAGTGACTTTAATAACACAGTGTTAGGTGGGTACACTTGTTGAAAACAAAACAGAGTTAACATTGTATTATGATACGTTATCTTAGTGACTTTAATAACACAGTGTTAGGTGGGTACACTTGTTGAAAACAAAACAGAGTTAACATTGTATTATGATACGTTATCTTAGTGACTTTAATAACACAGTGTTAGGTGGGTACACTTGTTGAAATCAAAACAGAGTTAACATTGTATTATGATACGTTATCTTAGTGACTTTAATAACACAGTGTTAGGTGGGTACACTTGTTGAAAACAAAACAGAGTTAACATTGTATTATGATACGTTATCTTAGTGACTTTAATAACACAGTGTTAGGTGGGTACACTTGTTGAAATCAAAACAGAGTTAACATTGTATTATGATACGTTATCTTAGTGACTTTAATAACACAGTGTTAGGTGGGTACACTTGTTGAAAACAAAACAGAGTTAACATTGTATTATGATACGTTATCTTAGTGACTTTAATAACACAGTGTTAGGTGGGTACACTTGTTGAAAACAAAACAGAGTTAACATTGTATTATGATACGTTATCTTAGTGACTTTAATAACACAGTGTTAGGTGGGTACACTCGTTGAAAACAAAACAGAGTTAACATTGTATTATGATACGTTATCTTAGTGACTTTAATAACACAGTGTTAGGTGGGTACACTCGTTGAAAACAAAACAGAGTTAACATTGTATTATGATACGTTATCTTAGTGACTTTAATAACACAGTGTTAGGTGGGTACACTTGTTGAAATCAAAACAGAGTTAACATTGTATTATGATACGTTATCTTAGTGACTTTAATAACACAGTGTTAGGTGGGTACACTTGTTGAAATCAAAACAGAGTTAACATTGTATTATGATACGTTATCTTAGTGACTTTAATAACACAGTGTTAGGTGGGTACACTTGTTGAAAACAAAACAGAGTTAACATTGTATTATGATACGTTATCTTAGTGACTTTAATAACACAGTGTTAGGTGGGTACACTCGTTGAAATCAAAACAGAGTTAACATTGTATTATGATACGTTATCTTAGTGACTTTAATAACACAGTGTTAGGTGGGTACACTTGTTGAAATCAAAACAGAGTTAACATTGTATTATGATACGTTATCTTAGTGACTTTAATAACACAGTGTTAGGTGGGTACACTTGTTGAAATCAAAACAGAGTTAACATTGTATTATGACACGTTATCTTAGTTACATGAAGAACACGGGGATAAAAAAAACTACAGTAAAACAACTTTTGAAATACAGCAAACTGAAGATGATCAACAATAATATAAAATGGCTAAAATACATGTCACTTAACAGGAGTGACATTCCCATCTCCCAACATTATAAACTATAGAGTGACAACACTGAGCTCTTCCCTTGTCATCTACTGAGCAATGCTCCACGGAGGGCAACACTAAGGCTGCCATAACGTCTTGTTCCCATAAGCAGATATTTCCCCTTCTGGCAATGAGGAAACATCTCTAAAAATTAAGATTTTGACCTGACAATGGAAGCTGACCAGGACTCCAGACACACTCCCTAGATTCCTATATAAAATACATTGCTATGAGAAGGTAAGCAACCTGTTGTAAGACATTGCAGAGTGATTGCCAGCAGCCATACCACCCTACATCCTATCGATTGCTTGCCCCTGAAACTAAGCAGGGCTGGGCCTTGGATGGGAGAAGAGAATATGCTGAATGTGGCGTTGGAGGGCCATAAGACAGCACTATTCCATCTGGCAAGGGAGGGAAGGGGAGGGGGAACTAAACTGTATATAGTGCCGTCCTTCGAATTAGATATTAAACAGTCCATCATCTCTGTGGTCATTAAAGTGAGTAAAAGGTTAACCCCAGTGTCAAAGCTACATTCCTAATCTGGCTTCTCATACTACCTTGGCCAGCTACAGTGATTATCTCCGGCTTCCAACTGACTCATTCAACCCCTCTCCATATGGATCATTCAACCCCTGCAACTATTCTCCAGGTAGAAGATAATGTGTTCCAAGCCAGATTATGGGGTAAAATAAGGGTAAAATAAAAGCTGGTGTGCCTGGTTTTATCATTATGCTTTTTCATAATCCAGCTTCATAATCAAAACGATTGAAGTACTACTTGAAGAGTTTCCTGGATTTGTTTGATTATGAAGCAGTCTAGATGAGTTGGTTATTGAGTTGTGGAAACATCCGAAACAATGCTGAAACGTTGTGTGTTGTGCACGCTATGGACAAAGAAATCCCCATGTCTACCACTCCCCAAGTTTCTCATCACTACTTCAGTCAGCATTGACAATCATCACTTTGTGTAACATCACCTCAGGAAGTTCTCTAAGAGTAACTATTGCAGAAGCCATGGGGTGGGTTGTGGGATGAGGGGCTTTTATCCATATTTTCTCCCCGTCCACATTTTTTCATATCACTCTACACATCTCTGTAATGAGAAAGCAAAGGCAGCCAGACAAACATACATTCTTACTTCCCTCGCTCAGCATGCCTAAGTACAACAATTGCCATTTGTACGAGTGCTTGGAACTCTTAGGGAACCTACAGTTACCACTGAGAAAGGTTATTTTTTTTTCCCAGAGACTTCCCATCAAGTCTGTTAACCCATCCTAACTGGCCATTGTACAATAGCGAAATCTTCAAACAAAGCCAAATGCTCTAGCTTTGAAAGTGCTGTGGGTAGCCTCGGGGCCAGCTTATAGAGGATCATGTATGATGAAGCTTTATTCTTTGTCTGTGGGGACTGAGGGGAAGTTTAGGGAACCAAACCATTTCAGTTTCACCCAAGTGGCCAAGAAGCAACTTCCCATATCATATAAGTATATTATAATCTAGCCTCATCCACATACACTTTAGTGTACAAAACATTAAGAACTCTTTCCATGACATAGACTGACCAGGTAAATCGAGGTGAAAGCTATTAACCCTTGTTGATGTCAGCATGAGAGCTACTTAAAACATTTTTTAACATGTCACAAGATACAATTTTATTTCTATCTTTCAAATAGCGACATTGTTCTCTTCTCCCCTGCAACTCTTCCCCGGGCCTTCAGTGTAAGAGAGAAAGTAGTTTATTTTTTCACACCAAATTCTGTTGTGTATTTTCCCAAACGATTTTCCCTTAAAATTACAATTGTTCATAGAGAAAATTGGATGCTCTGTGTCCATGTCGATGGTTAAATCACATCAGAAGACTCTTTTTTTTTTAAGTCTTGAAGAAAACTAACAAATTTAGATTTGTAATTCCCCTTAGTTTTGCTCGCGTTGCAAAAGAAATGTACACATACAAGTTGTTCAATGATTTCATCCAAACTGCTTGTGCACGCAAATGAGCACCTGCATAGCCAGGCGTTAAAATAGATGCAATAGTTGCATTGCAATTCCCACTTCTCCCATCTCCTCATTGGTTTTTAGGAGCATACAGTGCATTCGGAAGTATTCCGACCTCTTTAAAAAAATTATATATATACAGTTGAAGTCGGAAGTTTACATACACTTAGGTTGAAATCATTAAAACTCATTTTTCAACACTCCACAGATTTCATGTTAACAAACTATAGTTTTGGCAAGTCAGTTAGGACATCTACTTTGTGCATGACACAAGTAATTCTTCCAACAATTGTTTACAGACAGATTATTTAACTTATAATTCACTATATCACAATTCCAGTGGGTCAGAAGTTTACATACACTAAGTTGACTGTGCCTTTAAACAGCTTGGAAAATTCCAGAAAATGATGTCATGGCTTTAGAAGCTTCTGATGGGCTAATTGACATCATTTGAGTCAATTGGAGGTGCATCTGTGGATTTATTTCAAGGCCTACCTTCAAACTCAGTGCCTCTTTGCTCGACATCATGGGAAAATCAAAAGAAATCAGCCAAGACCTCAGAAAAAAATGTGTAGACCTCCACAAGACTGGTTCATCCTTGGGAGCAATTTCTAAACGCCTGAAGGTACCACGTTCATCTGTACAAACAATAGTACGCAAGTATAAACACCATGGGACCACGCAGCCGTCATACCGCTCAGGAAGGAGACGCGTTCTGTCTCCTAGAGATGAACATACTTTGGTGCGAAAGTGCAAATCAATACCAGAACAACAGCAAAGGACCTTGTGAAGATGCTGGAGGAAATAGGTACAAAAGTATCTATATCCACAGTAAAACGAGTCCTATATCAACATAACCTGAAAGGCCGCTCAGCAAGGAAGAAGCCACTGCTCCAAAACCGCCATCAAAATTCCAGTCTACGGTTTGCAACTGCACATGGGGACAAAGATCGTACATTTTTGAGAAATGTCCTCTGGTCTGATGAAACAAAAATAGAACTGTTTGGCCATACTGACCATCGTTATGTTTGGAGGAAAAAAGGGGAGGCTTGCCAGCTTAAGAACACCATCCCAACCGTGAAACACGGGGGTGGCAGCATCATGTTGTGGGGGTGTTTTATTGCAGCAGGGACTGGTGCACTTCACAAAATAGATGGCATCATGAGGAAGGAAGATCATGTGGATATATTGAAGCAACATCTCAAGACATCAGTCAAGAAGTTAAAGCTTGGTCGCAAATGGGTCTTCCAAATGGACAATGACCCCAAGCATACTTCCAAAGTTTTGGCAAAATGGCTTAAGGACAACAAAGTCAAGGTATTGGAGTGGCTATGACAAAGCCCTGACCTCAATCCTATAGAACATTTGTGGGCAGAACTGAAAAAGAGTGTGTGAGCAAGGAGGCCTAAAAAAACAGAACTGTTACACCAGTTCTGTCTGGAGGAATGGGCCAAAATTCACCCAACTTATTGTGGGAAGCTTGTGGAAGGCTACCTGAAATGTTTGACCCAAGTTAAACAATTTAAAGGCAATGCTACCAAATACTAACTGAGTGTATGTAAACTTCTGACCCACTGGGAATGTGATGAAAGAAATAAAAGCTGAAATAAATCATTCTCTCTAATATTATTCTGACATTTCACATTCTTAAAATAAAGTGGTGATCCTAACTGACCTAAGACAGGGAATTTTTAATAGGATTAAATGTCAGGAATTGTGTAAAACTGAGTTTAAATGTATTTGGCTAAGGTGTATGTAAACTTCCGACTTCAACTGTACACTGGGGCCAAAAGTTTGGAATATTACTCATTCAAAGGTTTTTCATTATTTGCACTATTTTTTACATTGTAGCATAAAAGTGAAGACATGCATAAAATATGACATAAAACATATGGAATTATGTAGTAACCAAAAAAGTGTTAAACAAATCAAAATATATTTTATATTCGAGATTCTTCAAATAGCCACCTTTGCCTTGATCACTCTTAGCATATTGTGTGTAGATTGATGAGGAACATTTTTATTTAATCAATTTTAGAATAAGTCTGTAACGTAACAAAATGTGGAAAAGGGAAGGGGTCTGAATACTTCACAAATGCACTGTATACCCATGTGGGTGAAATTAAGTAAGGTCCACACTCCAGTCCATTTGGTGGTGGTAATGCAACTTAAAGGTGGTTTCCAACCGCCATATAAAGTCAGAAGAAGAAGAGGAGAGATTACTAGAAACTAACTAGGTTTACCTTTTTATCTGTGGATCAATTGTCGGAGTAGAGAACCTTGTGCATTTCAGGTAAAATAACAACCCAGTCACGGTTCTTATGAAGGACCCGAGGAGCTGAGCAGTAGAATGAAGACATTCCTTTACTTGGTGAACCAAAACAAAGGAGAGACCGAAACCAGGAAGTGATGTGCGACATGCACAAACAAAGAACCAATCACAGGTGGGCACAATAATGAACCTAAATAAGATCCCCAATCAGAGACAACGTATGGCAGCTGCCTCTAATTGGGGACCAACAAAACTCAAACATAGAGTTGCCCAGACAACCCTACCTTCAGGCCCCGACAGTTAACCCAAACCCAAACATAGAGATGCCACTAGAGATGCATCCCTACCGTCAGAACCTGACAAACCCAATGTTTATATCCCAGGGGAAATTAGCTAGCAACAGCAAGCTGGCTAATTGTCCATGAGTTTCATGCGTTTCGACCTGTCCCCAAATGGATATAGTTTGTTCAGAGTTTGTTTTGATATTTCAACATGTGTGTCCGGATCGCGTCTGGTGTGGATGGACAAAATCAACATGCGGGCGCACGTGTGTGCCCGGTCTAGTCAGCATGTAATGTGCCAGTCTAGTGATGGTTCTGTTAGCCTACTGCTGCTCATTTCATGGCAAATTTAGCAAATATCAAATAATAGATAGAAATTATATACTTAGTCATGATATACTTCTGCCCGGTAAGCCTACTTTGCAGTTAACGTTTAAGTTTTGGGAAAAGCATTTCTGTCAACCCACAAGACGGTTATCACATCAACTTGCTACACACGGAGTGATAAACAAATGTGTGCACCACACAGACAGACAGACAGACAGGGGCAATATTGCTGGAAATTAATTGGTAGATATTGTGTAAGGTTTGGCTTATTAAGCCAATAGTGTCTAACCAGGGGTGGGATAATGTCAATGTTGTGTTGATTAGAAAGCCGCTGGGAGCTTGTGGTGGCTGATACTTTATGACCGTTTGCGGATTGATCACATGAAAATTGCATGCACTTTCAGAATTGTTTGGCAAGCTTCTCATAGGTGGGCTGCGAGCAGGGTTGGGTAGGTTACTTTCAAAATGTAATCCGTTACAGTTACTAGTTACCTGTCCAAAATTGTAATCAGTAACGTAACTTTTGGATTACCCAAACTCAGTAACGTAATCTGATTACATTCAGTTACTTTTAGATGACTTTCCCATTAAGAGGCTTCAGAAGAAGACAAACATGTATGTTACCGATTGAACGACATCTATCAACGTGGGCCAGCATCCATGTGTCCATGCCCTGACAAATTGAGGCTGTTCTGAGGGGGGATGCAACTCAATATTGGGACTGTGTTCCTAATGTTTGTTATACTCAGTGTATAATAACAACGCATTTTGTTATTAGTAATACTTCATCAATAATATTGTCAAACATAAAATGATAGCGTGAATCGGGTGTTTTCCCATGTTATCACATGCCATGTTATCACATCCAATGTTATCACATGCCATGCCAAATTAGAACTGCACAAGTACAGAATGATTCTCTCGCTTGGGGTTTAAAAGATTCACATTCGCAGCAGGAGGCCATGGCACTCTGTACTCCAAGAACTGGGCTATTTGACAGTCACCCAACCAATAATGCATTCATCAAGTAATACAACAAAAATCTTCCCAGCTGTTTAGTGTATTATGGTTTGCCGGAGGGTAACAACTTATCGTGGTAATTAAGACTCCACTTCACTTCATTTGCTCTGACAGTGTTGCGCATGGCCAGAGTGAAACAGACTATCATGCGTCCCTTGTAGGAGGCTACTGCTCTTAACCCTATCAGTCCCAAGACCCCCAGAAAAAATAGTATTTGTGTCCAGACTTATAGTTAGCCTGTTTTACCATGTTCTATTCAGGACAACCAGGACTACAAGTAGAACACAAAACTATTGGACATAAACATGAGTTTTATTGACACAAATAAGGTCTGCCAAAGCAAAAGCCTGATAAAAAGGAATTGATATGAATGCTGTAAGTACAGAAATGAATATCTAACTAGTAACAGCAACTACTGTATGTGAGCTTACTACAGTATTATAGACACTATGTGCTGGGATTTCCTATGATCTTCTATGTAGACGAACCCCTTACCATCTAACGACTCTTGTGTAGCTTGTGAGGGTCATAGAGCAAAATATGTGCGTCTTCTTGAGAGCTTTCAGCTTTTCATAATAGAGCTTTTAATAGTTTGTAACGCAAACAAACTCTACAGACATTGTTGTAAATATACCAGACCCCAGGACCCCTTCGGGATCTGCCCTTGTCTCACAACAACTGCTCGTTAACCACACAGACTAATGGTTGGAATCTACAGATGCAAACAGGGCTGGGCGATTCCGATGGTACAACCCAGAAATCTGCAGCTTAAATACACAATGTTAAAAAGGGGTTAGAAGTCCAAAACATACTGCCGTTACGGTGGGACTCATTGGGTTAAGTAGATTCGGTGGATGACTGCCTAAGGGTTTTAAGCTGTAGAGGATCTAAAAATCCATCACATATTCATTATCAATAGGAGTACATTCCTGTGATAGAAGTGTCCTATGGATTTTTCCGGTCTTGGCAAACAGCTTCTTATAGCTTGAAGCAAAGTACATTTTAATAGCTGTCATTCACCTTATTTGTTTAAAGCTGACCTAGTCTATTTGCATAAATTAAGAATATTGATTACATATTTCTCGGTAGTTGAAGACAACGGCTCTGATAGCTAGTCCACTTGCATGATTCCAATGATCTGCATTCAATCATCCATAAACCAAATCCAAATCCCCATTTGCCCGTATTCAGAAGGCAAAATAGTCTGTCTCTTCCTGCCAGGGTAAGAGGGGCGAATTTCCTTTCTATTGCAGCCACTCTGGTTGTCATTTCAGTCATATTGAAATCAGTTGCAGTAAAGGAACCATTAGAGGGATTTGCAAAGACATAGAAAACCATCCCCGTCATCATATTTCATTGATCCTTTTCATAAGTTTTGGGGGGGCTGAAAATCTCTATTGATTAGTTTCAGAAAAATATTGACAGGTCTCTTTCTCTGAAGATGAAGCACCCACCTAGCGAGTGTGGCGAAATGAGGAAAAACTAAGGACACATTCAGCATGCAGAAGCAAACTCCCATTGCCTCACTGGAGAAATATGCTCCTTATGACAGTGGATGACTAAGGTAATGGCTGGTGACTGCTACCATTGCTCATGGTAATGATGGTTTCACTGAGGAATACTGTTGTACATCTGTAAGCTTACGTATTTTCTCTCTTGACTCTGCTTGGGTCCTAGGAAACACAAGATGGCATAGGGTTCCTATACAGGGTTCCTACAGGTACCCCATGTAGCTCAGTCGGTAGAGCATGGTGCTTGAAACACCAAGGTTGTGGGTTCGATTCCCACGGGGTACCAGTATGAAAATGTATCCACTTACTACTGTACGTCGTCCGGATAAGAGTGTCTGGTAAAATGTATTTCCACTCTCTTAATTAGGAATGGAAAACTGACAGATTCTGCTCCAGACCTTTGGAATACTAGCATTCATGAAAATGGAGGGGGAAAATCTTTTGTTTTTCGAATGATCTCACAATGGCCCGAGACAGACTCACGTCTGCTGTAGAAATCTGTTCTATTAATTAAACTGCAAGGAAACAGCCCACATAAAGGCCTTCGATTCTCTTAGCTATCTGCTCAATTCACTTTCATTTGAAAGAACAAACCGGTGATATGTGAAGAATGGGACTTATTAACTGACTGGCCAGAACTGCCTCAAACCCTGGTGCTCCCTCCATGAGGCTTAAGGCCTGGGCCTTAATCGAAAGAGAAATGCAGCTACCTTCATGCTATTTCAGAGTATGCTTTCCACATATTAATTATGCCTTTTATAGATTCAGACTCCTAACCCCTGTTGTCCCGCAGTGAGAAGGACCTATTCAAAAGGCCAGCCACTATCTGTCACTGACACATTGCATTCAGCTGGCATTCCTTTAAAACCTCAATTAACGGTTCACATATACAATATTAACGACTGCCAAAGACAGAGCACGAGTAGTCCAATGAGTTCCGGTCCTTATCACAGCAGCACCGCCTTCAAGTGCGCCGCCCAAAGTCTAAGCAGTCACCCAACCTTGGAATACAGCAAAGTAGCCTTCTTTATCACACAAATACGGGCAAATCCAGGAAACACAAGTGTAAAGGCCGCTAATGCATGAGGTTCGTGGTTATCGTTGCACTAGGAGTGTAAGCCCTTAGCCCTGCATTATGCTCAGAGGGTGCCATGAAAATAAATATTGGAAATCCACAAATATTATATAAAAGAACAATAAATGTATATTGCAACTTGCAAAACGTTGTGCCTCTTGTTCATTTGTATCTTTGTTGATGTTTTGTCATAGGCAGGGTCTAGGCAGGAAGCCTAGTGGTTAAGATTGCTGGGTCAATAATGGAAAGGTCGCTAGGTGTAAAATCTGCCCATGTGCCCTTGAGTTAGGCATTTAACCCTAATTGTTCCTGTAAGTCGCTCTGGATAAGAGCGTCTGCTAAATGACTAACATGTAAATATTCAAATTCTTGACACTACCTACAATTCATTATGCAAAATCCTGAGAATGCAAAAATGTTGCTGCAATTTAGACAAACCTTTAATAAATCTGCCCCAAAGTCCCTAAATGACTTGCTATTTTAGTTAACAGCAACACAGGCTGGGTCTTAGGAATTATCTACATAGCCCGTAGACATCCCCCTATCTGCTGAGAAAACCTTTCACGCTCTTGTTGGAAAACCTATTGCTCATCCTTCAATATCCAAACTTTTTTCTGGGTTTTGTCCACAACCATTCTTTAAGTGGCTTGCAGCGTTTTTGAGGGTCTGTGGGGAATCGGCCCTCGTGTTTGTTTCCAGAGAACAATGTTATATACTGATTGTTTCCAGTTAACAAAAGCCTGGTTGACTGCACAATGGATCATGATTAGGTTAGAGCTGTACTGTAAGAGCCCTGGCATCCATTACAGCCTGTTTTATCTCCCTGGACAGTGCCAAAATGGGACACTTGCATTCTTCGGTCAAGTATCCTCAGGGAGGGACACAGAGGAGGTCTGTATTTGTCCAAACAGCTTACTGTAGCCTACTGTATCTCAAAATGTTAACTCTGTTCAGAGAGGCATTCTTCAGTGTCCTAACATTTCACTTGAACCCTCTATCCTAGAGCATAGGCTTAGAGACTAAAATATCTTGAATGTTGCCATAGGCAGTTAGCTCCTGGTAAATCACTCTGTACATAGGCAGTTAGCTCCTGGTAAATCACTCTGTACATATTGTAGACTAGTCAGCCAGTGACTTAGCCACGGTTGAATAGCATATGGTGTGTCAAAGCTTTTGACTACATTAGATCTTATGATCTGATTTGACATCAGCTGCAGTGATGTCTTGAGCCATTCATCATGCCATGCTTATGACAATGTGAAGCAGGCTTTTGAAAGACTAAGATCTAACTGAAATATTACCTCCTGCACTGTGCAAGTGGCCGGCTCCAGGCCATTGAACAGTGGGTTTATAACCTAATAATATGATAATGTGGAACACTTTAGGTGAAAACCAGTAGCGCACCCCTAACAGGTCTCACTGCTGTAATTGCATTATTGCTCCATTATTTCACAATGAAATAATGAAATGAATGAAAAGCATATATTTTTCATCAGAGGTTTCAGGGTACCAATATACAGTGCATTCGGAAAGTATTCAGACAAATAAGTATTCAGACCCTTTACTCAGTACTTTGTTGAAGCACCTTTGGCAGCGATTACAGTCTTCTTGGGTATGACACTACAAGCTTGGCACACCTGTATTTGGGGAGTTTCTCTGCAGATCCTCTCAAGCTCTGTCTGGTTAGATGGGGAGCGTTGCTGCACAGCTATTTTCTGGTTTCTCCAGAGATGTTTGATTGGGTTCATGTCCAGACTCTGGCTAAGCCACTTAGGGTCGTAGTCCTGTTGGAGCAGGTTTCTGGAGCAGGATCTCTCTGTACTTTGCTCCGTTCATCTTTCCCTAATTGGTGGAGTGCTGCAGAAATGGTTGTCCTTCTGGAAGGTTCTCCCATCACCACAGAAGAACTCTTGAGCTCTGTCAGAGTGACCATCAGGTTCTTCGTCACATCCCTGACTAAGGCCATTCTTCCCCGATTGCTCAGTTTGACCGGGCGGCGAGCTCAAGGAAGAGTCTTGGTGGTTCTAAACTTCTTCCATTTAAGAATGATGGAAGCCACTGTAGAAATGTTTTGGTACCCTTCACCAGATCTGTGCCTCGACACAATCCTGTCTGGGAGCTCTACAGAAAATTCCTTCGATTCCTCCTGGCTTGGTTTTTGCTCTGACATGTACTTTCAACTGTGGGACATTATATAGACAGGTGTGGGCATTTCCAAATCATGTACAATCAATTTAATTTACCAAAGGTGGACTCCAATCAAGTTCTAGAAACGTCTCAAGGATGATCAATGGAAACAGGATGCACCTGAGCTAAATTCTGAGTCTCATAGCAAAGGGTCTGAATACTTATTTTTAATACATTTGCTCAAATAAAAATAAACAGTTTTTGCTTTGTCATTATTGGGTGAGGAAATCAATTAATGTAATACATTTTTGAATAAGGTTGTAACCTAACAATGTGGAAAAAGGGAAGGGGTCTGAATACTTCCCGAATGCATTGTATCCTGTAGCAGGTGCAGCGTACATACAATCCATGAGACTTTCCTTATTCTCTAAATGTTTTAAAAGAGACCTAGATTATCATGTAGACACTATCTGTATCTAATTAGATCTAATTGACTGAATAAGTGTTCGTTCACTAACAAAACCTCTGTTTGTTTCTCAATGACATATACAATTCATAATAGCAGAGTCATCTGCGTCTATTTATTGTCTGTGTATTTTTATAGTCTATATATTCTGTTTGTTGATTCTGTTTACTGTGAAAACACCATTTCACCAAATCAAATTCCGGTTATATGTAAATGTACTTGGCGAATAAAGGTGATTCTGACTCTGATTCTGATTCTGATTCTTATCTATGCACATACCTGCAGATCTCATTATGCAAGTATCTATGTATGTTGCACTAGACACAAACATTTTATAATTCATTCATTGATTTTAGTCTCACCTTCGGTCAGGCCCATGTGGATGCTCCAGTAGCTCTGCAGACACTGAAGCTCCTTCTTCATGCCCCTTTTACAGCGACAGTCATACAGCGGGCTGACCAGCAGCACCTCCAGGGCAGACTGGCACTCCCTGTTGGCCAGCATGGTGTCCCTCTCTCTACCCACCAGGCACTGGCGCATCACCCGGTAGCGGGAGCTGCACTGGGGGTTCTGGTTGCACATGTCACTGGCCCTCACGCAATCCAACCAGCCATGGGCACCCGTCCCAACCAGGGCCGACGAGGAACCGCCCCAGGAGGACATAACCCCATCTGAGGGAGGGAAGAGGAGGCTCTTTCACTGGTCTGACAGAATGGAGTTACTATATCACTGGTGCTGTTTGAACATATCATAAGGTAGGGCAGGGTTTCCTTAACCTCTCCTTGAGAACCTCCAGCCGTTCCATGTATTTGATATATTCCAGAACTGGCACATCTGATTCAACAGATGAAGAGCTTGATGATAAGTTGACAAATTGAGAAAACATACACATACAGTATAAGGAAATGCAATTAAATAACTGTGTAATCACCTAGCGGACAGAATTGGTTGCAATGACGGCATTCTGATGGTTTTTGAGATGCAATGGTTTTGTTGAAATATGCTTTTCTGACCAGATATTGCAAATTCTATTTCATGTGTCAATGTTGTCATGAAAAATGCATCTTTGGTCGTAATGTATTTATCTGGAAAAAGAAAAAGAAAACATTCTGACATCCAAATATTGTCCACAACGAACTACAGTGCTTTCGGAAAGTATTCAGACCCCTTGACTTTTTCTACATGTTGTTACGTTACAGCCTTAATCTAAAATGGATTAAATACAAAAAAGCCTCAGCAATCTACACACAAGTGAAGTTGGCGCCGCCCTGCTGGTCGCCTGTTAAGCAGCTCCCACTGTTTGTACGTTAATTGTTGTTTAAGTATGTTTTTCATGAGTTTTCTTATTATTATTATTTATTTTCGCAACAGTTGAACTATAATATCCTGCCGCACTATGTGTCATGTATCGTGTATCTGTCTTTTGTGTATTTCGTTATGGCATTTTGCACCTGCCCTGTGTTTTTCAATGTTGCTTGACAAAGAAATTTCCCCCCGGGGATCAATAAAGTATCTACCTACCTACCTACCTTACCTACCTACCTTACCTACCTACCAACCAACCCTACCTACCTTACCTACCTACCTACCTTACCTACCTACCTACCTACCTACCTACCTACCTTACCTAGCTACCTACCTACCTACCAACCCTACCTACCTACCTTACCTACCTACCTACCTACCTACCTACCTTACCTACCTACCTACCAACCCTACCTACCTTACCTACCTTACCTACCTACCTACCTACCTACCTACCTACCTACCTACCTACCTACCTACCTACCTACCTACCTACCTACCTACCTACCTACCTACTAACCTTACCTACCTACCTACCTACCTACCTACCTACCTACCTACCTACCTACCTACCTACCTACCTACCTACCTACCTACCTACCTACCTACCTACCTACCTACCTACCTACCTACCTTATCTATCTACCTACCAACCTTACCTACCTACCTACCTACCTACCTACCTACCTACCTACCTACCTACCTACCTACCTACCTACCTACCTACCTACCTACCTACCTACCTACCTACCTACCTACCTACCTACAGATCTATCTACAATACTGCATAATGTCAGGGTGAAAATATATATTATAATTTTTTTTTGGTGCATCCTGTTTCCATTGATCATCCTTGAGATGTTTCTACAACTTGATTGGAGTCGGCCTGTGGTAAATTCAATTGATTGGACATGACAGTTGACAGTGCATGTCAGAGCAAAAAATCAAGCCATGAGGTCGATGGAATTGTCCGTAGAGCTCCGAGACAGGATTGTGTCGAGACACAGTTCCGGGGAAGAAAATGTGTGCAGCATGGAAGGTACCCAAGAACACAATGGCCTCCATCATTCTTAAAATGAAGATGTTTGGAACCACCAAGACTCTTCCTAGAGCTGGCCACCCGGCCAAACTGAGCAATCGGGAGAGAAGGGCCTTGGTCAGGGAGGTGACCAAGAACCCAATGGTCACTCTGACAGAGCTCTAGAGTTCCTCTGTGGAGATGAGAGAACCTTCCAGAATGTTCTCCCATCTGCAGCACTCCACCAATCAGGCCTTTATGGTAGAGTGGCCAGACCAATGCCACTCCTCATTAAAAGGCACCTGACAGCCCGCTTGAAGTTTGCCAAAAGGCACCTAAAGACTCTCAGACCATGAGAAACAAGATTCTCTGGTCTGATGAAAACAAGATTGAACTCTTTGGCCTGAATGCCAAGCGTCACGTCTGGAGGAAACCTGGCACCATCCCTACGGTGAATAACAGTGGTGGTAGCATCATGCTGTGGGAATGTTTTTCAGCAGCAGGGACTAGGAGACTAGTCAGGATTGAGACAAATTTTAATGAAGCAAAGTACAGAGAGATCCTTGATGAAAACCTGCTCCAGAGAGGGGGCGAAGGAAAACCTGCTCAGGACCTCAAACTGGGTTGAAGGTTCACCTTCCAACAGGACAACGACCCTAAGCCCACAGCCAAGACAACGCAGGAGTGGCTTTGGGACAAGTCTCTGAATGTCCTTGAGTGGCCCATCCAGAGCCCGAACTTGAACCCGATTGAACATCTGTTTTTTATTTTTAAAACATTTGCAAACATTTCTAAAAACCTGTTTTTGCTTTGCCATTATGGGGTATTGTGTGTAGATTGATGATTTTTTTTTTTTTTTTTTTACATTTTAGAATAAGGCTGTAGCATAACAAAATGTGGAAAAGGTGAAGGGGTCTGAATACTTCCCGAAGGCACTGTAGGTATTAGTCCTAAACCGTCTTGAAAACGTACTAATATTGCCCTTCTCTCAAGAGCAGAATCTGATAGAACTATTATAAATGCAGGCTACTGAACAATTGAAACTCAAACTCCTTACAATGCTGCAATCTCAAGCAGGCAGACTTTGACATGGGACATAATAATCATATTTTCTGGTTGTAGAAATGTCAGATTACCAGATTACAGCGTCAAGGAGTGTGAGGAAAGACTTCATATTTTGGTTGTTATCTGGTCAGATTAGCAGATTAGAACCAGTTGAATGTGTTTTGTCTGGTCACTAAAGAGGTGTATTGAAGACGTTGCAACCAGTTTTGCCAACTGGGATAAAACATTTTCTTTGACAAATAGACCCAGGAACAGATCCAAATATATGATAGTTGTTTGACAAGTCAATATAGTCAATGTTAATTTGTATGTAGGCTATGATTAGCACACACACATTTGACGCATCACCTAGTTATATGATATATTTCAGTCTATTATCTGGTTCATGGGCTGTGTTTACACAGGCAGCCGAATTCTGGTATTTTTCCCATTTATTGGCAAGATATCTGATCTGATTGGTCAAGACCAATCATTTGTCAAAAGATCAGAATTGGGCTGCCTGTGTATGGTCATTTATCTCAGGCTACTTACCTTCAGAATAATAAAGTTTTCCATATTGCTGTTGTGTATGGCAGTCAAATCAATAACAACAACATTGAAAGCAAAACAGAGGGTTATCTCTTGAATGGTGCAGACGAGGAAAGATACAAACACTGACTCTTATATAGATGGAAAGACTGACATGAGAGATACCTTCAGGTAAACCTGCAAACTGCTAGTGCTATAGACTTTGCACTTGGTTTAAAATAGAAGTAGTATGCAGTAGAACTAAATTATGCACATAACCACGATCAGTAAATGATTCAACGATCTTCTACCAACAAGACTGATAATCACCATCACCACCATCATCATGTTCAGGCTATACATGAACCTTACGTAGGTTATTTCTCAAACTTGATCAAATAGGCAGACGAGATGTCAAAAGACAATACATATCCGCACTAACAACAAGTTGGGAGTATAGGTAAAATGTTGCACCTAATAAGTTCTAACGTGCACTCTATGGGTAATTAAGTAAATAATGTCAATGTAATTGATTTAATGACGCGATTGTAAAACTTAAGATTGATTTCATAATAAGTAGGTTATAGGTGAAACAACATCAAATGAAAGCGTCGACTGAATGTATAATATTCACAACAATTACTAAACTATCCCCATGAATGTCATGCAATGGAATAAATAGTTTTGTCTGAATTTAAAACTTAAGAAACATCAGAATATAAATGTCTCACCTAATAGAAAAAGAACGAGGTAGAAATAAATCCACATCATGAAGAATTGGTAGCCTAATTGGATTCAAGGTCAAGAAGGTGTAAAAGTGGAGATCCGATTTAATTTCTTCCTTTTGTAAACGTATCGTAATTCCCTTTCCAAATCGTTAATTCCGTCGGTACTACAACTGGGAGAATGTAATTATCCGCGCAAAAAAATATCAAATTTAGGCTACGGAACGCGCCTTCACAATTTCCACTCTCAGTAATCCACAAATTCGAAAACACACACAAAAAAAAAAATACAATCTCAAAATCCTCTTGGTAAAGGAATTAAATCACAGTATGTGAGCACTTATTTCATAGGTCGTAGGCTATAAATAAACTGTACAAATCGAATGAAGTGTGGCATCTCTCCGCATCAAGAGCTCTGATGAGCCGGTTCGCAGCTCACTGACTTGAAACGATATGCAAATTATTTGGCAACGTTAATTATGTCAGATAACTTTTTACAATGATATTTCTCTGGAGGATTATGGAAACAACAGCTACTGTAGCCTACGCATGAAGGACACTGCTGAGTGAAGACTCCCCGAAAGCCGCGCGCCTCTGACTTTATGAGTCTCTGCGCTTCTTCTTGAGTGTTATGGCATCACAGGAGTTCATTTCACGATCTTCGGGAAACCAGCAGAGGGCGATGCTGACTCACTTGTTTCCTGGAAAAACTATGAACGTCGCAATTTATGCAATAATATGGTTTCTGTCAAATTATTATGAGAGGAGTCCATCTTCCGGTTGACTGCTCGATTACTGGCCTGGCCTACGGCAATTATCTTCAGTGGATTGTGGCATTTCGGAATCGGCTGTGTCTTGTATGTCATCAAATTAATTTTAGTTTTTAATGCTTCCACAATCCACTCATTCAACATAAAACGAACATCCTCTTTAAAAAGTAAAGACAGGATATTTGCCTGTTCCTGAACATCACAAAATGTGTTCTAAATGTTATTTATTTGTCAGGTACTTTCATGAGATCACATAAACGGCTTACCAGTCAAACAGAGCTATCAAATGCAGACTTCTCAGATAACAACATTAATTTCCACTATATCCCATCATTACACTTGTGGCTTTAAGACTCTTGGTCCCAAACGTATCAATGCCAAGGATGCCATGAAGTAAATGTTGAGGCACAAAACCTACATTTTTCAAAATGTCTTTCACATTTACAGAAATTACTCAGTTGTGCTTCATTGCTTAAATAGGTTCTGGCCAACATACATCTTTACAAATCTTGAAAATAAAGTCTATTTAGAGACAGGCACATTGAACAACTGCATGGCCAGTGCTTAATAATGATGGTAAACCGTCAGACGGCCAAGTCACTTCCTGGACTAGCTAGGGTTCTAAATTGGACCCAAAAGGCTTCTACCTGAAACCAAAAAGAGTTCTAACTGGAACCAAAAAGAGTTCTAACTGGAACCAAAAAAGGTTATCCTATGGGGACAGCTGAGCATCTCTTTGGAACACTTTTGTCTAAGAGTAAACGGTATTAGCCCTACATAGCAAATCAGTGATTTAGCCCCAAAATTGTGAATTCTCTTTTTCACCATAAATGACACATTTCTATGATATTGCTGCACACATACATGTATATCATTTTTGTGAAGTGCTCTGTCAGGTTATCAGACTCTTTAGTGGGAGTTTGTTGTGGTTGTTATGGTGTACCATGGCTATCTCCATGGGTACAGTATATAATGGCTCCAATGTGGCATCGCAAAGCATCTGCAGTGTTCAGCGTGTAAAATTAGAGAGAAAGCAGAGTCATACTGGGATGTTTCCTCGTTTGCCAGACTTATAGGCTGGCTCCCACAATAAGACTAGGAACGGTACTACACAGGCCATAAATCAGGGGAGTCAAATAAAATTCCTGGAGGGCAGAGTGTCTGTGGGTTTTCACTCCTCCCTGATTTATTAATTAACCCTGTGAGACCCAAGCACAGAGCCAAATGAAGAAAACATGCTATTACCCTTCAGAAATACTTGCAATAGGCTCTGGTTATGGAAATAATCTCTTTTGTTAATTTCTAGTTTACAGAACAATTTACTGGATATGTTGTGATGTGAGATATTAAAGAAAACGCTGAAATTCTATTAAAATCGCATCAAAATGGATTTACATGTGATGGAAAATATTGTCTTACGGTACAACTATTTAAAAGTTCTAACGAAAACCAGCAGACACTTGGCCCTCCAGGAATTGAGTTTGACACCCCTGCCATAAATTAATCTGAGTAAGAGAAGGAGTCGTTTTTTCTCAAACCTTTCCCAACCACTAAGTGTGCGTGATATAAAGTGAACATGGAGATGTTGTATCATCTTTGAAGCTTGTCTCCTAAACCTTCCATAAAAAATGTGATCTGATTATTATTTACAAAAAAACAACCATTTTGCTATACGCAAATTAGTGCTACATTTGTTCAAGGTCAATACAGGAGGTCCCTGACGGCCCCTCACACCAATATTCCTGCCCTTTGGATAGACTACTAATTAAATGGAATTTATTTTGGAGTACACAGAGAAGTTATGCATGACTGATTAGATCAGGAAGTATAGGGTAATTAATACGTAACCTAGAGAGACCTGGCTTGAATGGAAACTATGATTGAATAGACAGCCGTATGATACTTCCAGTGCTCGTTAAGAGTTCCTACTCTCACTAATACATGTGCAACCTGGTGGACTACATTCCCTCCAGTGACCAGCTAGCAGCTAAATTATGAAATTGAAAAGTAATGACAATAAAATATAGTTATGTTATACTGTGTATAGTCTGAGTCAGTATTCACAACACAGTGGAGTTCTCATAGACCGTCAGTAAAAAAAGCCTCTATTTACATGTTGCTTATAAATGCCTTTAACACTACTTTTGAATTATAATTGGATTGTAAGGCTCGCATGAATGTCGTGCTTAATATAATGTTTGCGTCATCGTCTCCAATCAACTGCATTATACTTAAATAACACTTCCTCCAGTAAAAATGACTTTTAGCTAAGTTTGCTACAGCCTATGTCAATGAGTGTTAGAATTCTAACTACCAAAGGTGGGACCAAGTCATTGTTTTACCAGTCACAAGTGAGTCTCTAGTCTTCGCACTCAAGTCCCAAGTCAAGTCCCAAGTTAAGACAGGCAAGTCCGAGTCAAGTCTCAAGTCAAGAACGACAAGTACCAAGTCAAATCTCAAGTCCTAAACTTTGAGTTTCGAGTCCTAAACAAGTCATAATGTGCTCTTCACCAAATTGAATACCATTTCATATATTTAACAAGAGTAATAGTTAGTATATTAAATTTACGCAAATCATGAAAGCTTTTTAAAATATATATATTTATTCCAAATAAACTTTATATTTCCATGGAAATACATGGGTAGCCATGAGAAAGGCACATCAATAAAAAAAAAGAAGTAATTCTCTCTCTCTCTCTCTCTCTCTCTCTCTCTCTCTCTCTCTCTCTCCAGATATACTCTAGACACACACTAGAGTGTGCAATGCATAAACAGTTTCATTTTCTATCCTATCTCAGGGCCCCATGATGCATTGCATTTGCAAAAGACCAAATTCGATAAAAGTCTGTCAGTCATTTGTGCACGATGAGGTCGCATTATGATACCACCATGGCTGAAGACACGCTCCACCGGAGCACTGGAGGCAGGCACTGCCAAGACTCTGATGGCCACTCGGGACAGTGAAGGAAGAGCCTTCATGTTCATTGCCCAGAACAAGAGGGCATTCTGTCCCTTGCATATGTCAAGGTAGTGACTTAACTGTAGTGCTGGAATGGTCCCAACAGCTTTCTTCTTGTCCAAGATTATGGTCCTCTTGCTTCCTCATCAACAAGAGGCACAGCTTGCTCAGTTCACTTGTGATACTTTTGTTCATCTGGTATTGTTCAAATCTGTAAGAGGTAAGCATATTAAACAGATGTCAGAAAAAGGGATCGACAATCGAGGACCACTACGGGGAGCAATCAGGCGATGTAGGCTTATACACAATCGCCCAACCTTAACACACACACCCTCTCTGTGTGTGGTTACAGTAGGATAAACCGAGGAAAAGTTGCTTTTATATTCACACATTCAGACATTCAACAGACATTCAACAGACAGACATTCAACAGACATTCACCAAAATTGTAAAAATCAATAACTAATTCACAGTTTGTCTAGCATACTTTTACAACCATTTTTTTGAATACCAATTCATTCCAGTTTTGATGGAAAAACATAGAAATCTTTAAAATGCAATATAAAGCTGTATAAATCAATAACTAATTCACCGTTTGTCACAGAAATATCAAACCATGTGTGATATATTCTATAAATGTCTAGTATACATTAACAACCTTTGCTTTGAGGAAATATTCCACTTTTGATTTGATAGAAATACATAACATCAGTAAAATGCCATTTAAAGTTATATAAATCAATAACATTTTCATTGATTATAACAGAAACATCAAACTAGGTATGATTTATTCTATAAAATGTCTAGCATACATTTACAACCTTTTCTTTTAGGAAACGCCAGTTTTGATTTTATAGAAATATATAAAATAGATAAAATGCCATTTAAGCTGTATAAACCAATAACTAATTCACCGTTTAGATAGATAGATAGATAGATAGATAGATAGATAGATAGATAGATAGATAGATAGATAGATAGATAGATAGATAGATAGATAGATAGATAGATAGATAGATAGATAGATAGATAGATAGATAGATAGATAGATAGATAGATAGATAGATAGATAGATAGGTACTTTATTGATCCCCGAGGGGGAAATTTCTTATGAATGACAGAAAGAGAAACTTAAATAGCTAAATGTGCGTATGATATAATTTAGGGTAATAATAGTAATTCCCTCAAAATACAGTCCTTAGTGCAGGGTTTAATTACAGATAAATGCACGTATTACACATTCGATACACTAAAAGCATTGAAAAAATATACAACTGACAGGATACTAATATGCATTCCTGAGTGAATGACTACGTAAGTTCAGTCCAATAATTACTTACAACAACTGTACATGAATATGTATATACAGAACTGAATGAATTAGGTGATTTAAACTGGGATATGCTTAACGCCCCGGCTGTTCTTCAATCTAAGATAGATGCCCTCAATCTCACACAAATTATCAAGGAACCCACCAGGTACAACCCTAAATCCGTAAACATGGGTACTATCATAGATATCATTCTGACCAAATTGCCCTCCAAATACACCTCCTCTGTTTTCAACCAGGATCTCAGAGATCACTGCCTCATTGCCTGCGTTCGTAATGGGTCCGCGGTCAAACGACCACCCCTTATCACTGTCAAACGCTCCCTAAAACACTTCTGCGAGCAGGCCTTTCTAATCGATCTGGCCCGGGTATCCTGGAAGGATATTGACCTCATCCCGTCAGAAGATGATGCCTGGTTGTTCTTTAAAAGTGCTTTCCTCACCATCCTAAATAGGCATGCCCCTTTCAAAAAACATAGAACTAAGAATAGATATAGCCCTTGGTTCACCCCAGACTTGACTGCCCTTGACCAACACAAAAACATCCTGTGGCACACTGCATTAGCATCTAATAGCCCCCGCGATATGCAACTTTTCAGGGAAACCAGGAACAAATATACACAGTCAGTTAGAAAAGCAAAGGCCAGCTTTTTCAAACATAAATTTGCTTCCTGTAGTACTAATTCCAAAAAGTTCTGGGACACTGTAAAGTCTATGGAGAATAAGAGCATCTCCTCCCAGTTGCCCACTGCATTGAGGCTAGGAAACACTGTCACCACCGATAAATTCACAATAACCCGCCCAACAGCTCTGAATCCCACCGGACCTTCTCTGCTATGCAATCTGGTTTCCGAGCTGGTCATGGGTGCACCTCAGCTACGCTCAAGGTACTTAACGATATCATAACCGCCATCGCTACAAGACAGTACTGTGCAGCCGTCTTCATCGACCTGGTCAAGGCTTTCGACTCTGTCAATCACTGCATTCTTATTGGCAGACTCAACAGCCTTGGTTTCTCAAGTGACTGCCTTGCCTGGTTCTCTAACTACTTCTCAGACAGAGTTCAGTGTGTAAAATCGGAGGGCCTGCTGTCCGGTCCCCTGGCAGTCTCTATGGGGGTGCCACAGGGTTCAATTCTTGGGCCAACCCTATTCTCTATATACATCAACGATGTCGCTCTCGCTGCTGGTGACTCTCTGATCCATCTCTACGCAGACGACGCCATTCTGTATACATCTGGCCCCTCTTTGGACACTGTGTTAACTAACCTTCAAACAAGCTTCAATGTTATACAACACTCCTTCCGTGGCCTCCAACTGCTCTTAAATGCTAGTAAGACTGAATGCATGCTCTTCAATAGAACGTTGCCCGCACCCGCCCACCGGACTATCATCACTACCCTCGACGGGTCTGACTTAGAATATGTGGACAACTACAAATACCTAGGCGTCTGGTTAGACTGTAAACTCAACTTCCAGTATATAGCCCTTCTGTAAATAGCCCATCCTACTACCTCATCCCCATATATATTGTTTTAACTTCCGCTCAATTTTGCACTCCAGTATCTCTATTTGCACATCATCATTTGCACATTCCATCATTCCGGTGATTATGCTAATCTGTAATTTATTTCGCCACTATGGCCTATTCATTGTCTTTTTAACCTTACTGCATTTTGCACTACATTTGCACTCTGTATATAGATTTTCTATTGTGTTGTTGACTGTATGTTTGTTTATTTCCCATGTGTAACTCTGTGTTGTTTTTTGTCGCACTGCCTTGCTTTGTCTTGGCCAGGTCACAGTTGCAAATGAGAACTTGTTCTCAACTGACCTACCTGGTTAAATAAAGGTGAAATAAAATAAAATTAAAAATAAATAAGTCCTGAGTGAATGAGTGATTACAGACCAGAGTTACTCACAGATGGATGCATAATTGTTAAACTTTGTCCTAACACCCCAACAGTTCCAGGTCTATGTTGCCAATTTCTAGCATGCATTTACAACGTTTGTTTTGAGGAAAGATTCCAGTTTTGATTTTATAGAAATATATAAAATGCCATTTAATACTGTGTAATTCAATAACTAATTTACCGTTGGTCACAGAAACATCAAACTAGGTATGATTTATTCTATAAATGTCTAGCATACATTTACAACCTTTTTGTTGAGGAAAAATGTTTTGATTTGATAGAAATACATACAATCTCAAATATTGCATTTAAAGATGAAGAAATCAATAAGTAATTCAGTGATTGTTGCAGAAAAGAAAAATGCATTTATTTGCAATAACTTTAAAGAAATGTTAATTTCAAGTGCAATGTGTTCTATATGAAGTTAGACAATGTTTACATAAAGTTGTACAATGTTTACAATCATAAATCGTGTGCCAAATCACAGTTCCACATTTTAAGGTAGTTACTGTAAGGCACAGTCATTTATTTATACGTCTCTAATAACAGCAAGGTAGCAGGTAGCCTAGTGGTTAGAGTGTTGGGCCTGTAACTGAAAGGTTGCCAGATCGAATCACCGAGCTGACAAGGTAAAACATCTGTCGTTCTGCCCCTGAACAAGGCAGTTAACCCACTGTTCCTAGGCCGTCATTGTAAATAAGAATTTGTTCTTAACTGACTTGCCTAGTAAAATAAAGGTAAAAAAAAAAAAAAAAAGAGGCCCCTTCCAATCATTTTCTATTTTGGCTTTGTTGAAGTTCTTCTTTGTCCTCCCCAGACAAGCTGAATGGTGCCATCTCTGGCACACAGAGCATTCTATCTGAGGTATCAAAAACATAGAACAGGGTTATGTTCATTTACATGTAAATTACAGTTCTGGAATACCAAACTTCCGCTACATGCTTTTGCAATTAGGAACATTTTCAAATTTAATTGGATTTTTGTTAAATTGCTAAATTGACTTTAAATGGCATGCGTTCGACCACAACCCTGACAGAAGCGCACGTAACTGAGGTGTTAATCATCGTTGAGTATTCAGGCAATATACATCATATGGTAATAAAGGCATACATTTGCAACAAACGTATGCGTTAATAAAACAGGTATCACACATCGATGTTGTAATATCAAACATTACAATAATGCCAGTCTTTGAATAAAAATTCCACAAAAACAAACCCAGTTGGTCAGATGATCAGAATTTTTCTCTGGATGATGCAAAGCACATATTGAGCAGTCTTGCTTCGTATTTAAGACTGGAAAAAAAGATTTTATGCATTGTTGAAACATTTAAACACGCTTTCTGGAACCCAGAGTTCTAAAGGTTGTGCTTCAAAGACAACATCTGTCCCTCACAGTTGCATAATACATTGTTAACCCTAACCCTAACCCTAACCCTAACTCACTGTCTGTGCTTTGCCCCCTTCCCACACCCTGCAGCAAAGTGTTCTCCAGAGTGAGGAGTATTTTGGTCGTAAAAAAAATAAAATATTTTTCAAGATTAAACGCTCACCAATTGCAACCTTGGAATTGTATTTAAGTGCTAAACAGTGTGAGACAATCATCTTATAATCTGAATATGGTTAGTTGCCATATTCAAATGGTTCCTCGCCTTGAACTGAAATTGGAAGGCTGGTCCACATTGCCAAGACTGCATTACTCTAAACGACACTGTGTCACGACAAACAGCTGCTATCGAAGTAGGGAGTTCGTTGTTCAAGAGAGTAATTCTACAATTGGCAATGTATGGAATACAAATGGACACATCCAGCTGATTGATGTTTAAAAGAAGTAACCGAGCAAGGCTCGAGAAGTTACAAACCTATCAAGGTTTCCATGATAATTTTTTCTTTTTTAATTAGCTAATTAATTACTGACATGTATTCCCACCTGACGCCTGCAGAATGATGGCAGCAAATTGTTGCGTCTTCTTGGACAGTTCTTTCTTTGTGGAGTCGATGATGATGGTTACAGGTGTCTCAGGGAGATTGCCCACAACCTGTGTTGCCATCTAAACATTCAGAAACATCAGTAAATGTCAGGCTCTGGCCATAGAGAAACCTATTTGCTTCTCTATGTAGCCATGGTCAGAGTCTGACAGTTCTATTCTTTCTGTTTCTGGTGGTGGTTTGTGTTGGATCCCTAATTAGAGGCAGCTGTAGTGCATCGTCTCTAATTAGGGATCCTACGTAGGTTTGTATGTTCCACACCGGGGATGTGGGTCGTTGTCGTTATATATATCTATAAGTCACGGCGACAGGAAGTGTGCTTCATTTATTACGTTTGTTCATTCGTGTTTTGTTTGTTTAGTAGTTCGGATATTTGGTTGTTATACATAGTATCACATTCAATATTATACATAGTATAAAATAAAGAAAATATGTGGAACTACAATCCCTGCGCTGCGTCTTGGTCTGTGAATGCACCCTCTCGTGAAAGTAAATTATACTGCTAATGTATCTACCGTATGTCCATTGTGACATAATGTTAATTGACATAATAGTAGACTAAATTGGACGGGCCCTATTCCAAACATATCATTTACCGGTACAATTGTCAGTTATAATTTCAAAGCAAGTTATATTTACCACATTTTTGTTAACACATACTACACAATTAGATACAAATAATTAATGTAATTGATAAAAACGGTTTTCAACTGACCTCCAAAAACAAGCTGAATCCATCATTTTGTTCGGTGTGTTTGACGGTGGCCCATCTCCCTCATTATCCCCAGAGTATTTATACCTGTGTTCTCTGTTTGTCTGTTGCAGTTCATTTTGTTTCATCAAGCCTACAAGCGGTTTTCCCTCTGCTCCTGTCTCTCGATTATTCCTGTTTCTTAGTTTTCCTGTTGTTGACCATTCAGCCTGCCTGCCGTCCTGTACCTCTGCCGCACCTATCTGGATTACTGACCTCTGCCTGACCTTTACCTGTCTTTACCTGCCCCGGTTCTATTTAATAAACTGTTGTTACTTCGACGTTGTCTGCATCTGGGTCTTACCTGAAACGTGTTACAATGACTTATTTATTAATTGAGTGAATGTCAAGCTCTTCCATAAACACATTCTCAAAAAAGTGACATCACCTGGTCACACATTTCCAACAAAGCATTGGTTTAGGATAGAAAATAAGACTGAAACCCGCTTCTAGCTTATAGAAACAGACAGAACAGTGCACCCCCTCCCCAAATGACCTGCTGTACACCTTAACTTAGTTTTGAATGTTGGCCATATCTGTAATTCTGTGAGCTGGTTTTCTTAATGATGTGTATTTCATATCGTTTCATTGTTGTAATTCTAGACACAATTGTAAAAACGTAGGTCTCAGTTTGATTCCCAGCTTATAATAAAAGGTACAATTGAAAGACGATTATGGTACTGGAGAGTACATCTATAAAGTGTGTTAATGGAATAAAAATGTCATAGGTGGGTGGGGACTAGGGGTAGATTTCAAACTCTTAGCTCATTCTTTGTGTAAGCTAATGGTAAATCTGAAGAAAACTATGAGTTTCTGAGAAATGTCATGCAGAACTGGAAAGAGAATGCATGTTCTTAACCAAGAAAGTACAATGGTACCTTTGGCAGCGTTTGTCGACTCATGGCATCCCGGGTTCCCAGAAGAATAGCACTGGTAATGTAATGTTCAAGAATATAGATGATTTTTTCCCTTGCCACTGTTGTTCATCAGTACCCACAAGTATACTTCCATAGCCTTGAAGAGAAAAATACACATTTACAATAATCATTGTTTTCATTAGTTTACGCATACATTTAAGAAGGAAATATATCAACAAATATTTTTCCCACCATAGTGTAAAAAGAATATTCACCTCCCTTGCTAGCCACTTGTTTAGGGCTTTAGTGAACAAAACTCAGCATGGCGCAGAATGTAGTTCACACATTTGTCTTCTCTAGACTGGGCGACAGAGACAACAACAAAACGGTTACTTGACCTGAAAAACATCAATAAACACAAACAGTTACACAATATTTAAGGCATCATTTAGATAACTATTAAAAAATATATGTATTTTTATATATTTTATACATGTATTTTAAAAATGTATGTATAAAATATGTCGTCAGCGACGCTTTAGAATGCCCATGGCCAAGAAGAACGTTTTTAAACATTTCTTTGTCCCTTGTGTGGTGGGTCTCCTAAACCCAACACAAGGTTCTAAGTGGCAAACATTCTAGTGGCTTTCCATCTAATTTATGTAAAAAAATATATATATCAATGCGGTGATGGCAGTGGTCGGCTGTGAATGAATATATTTGTGTCCCTTATTTTGTAACTTAATGTTATGATTGGGTTGTTTAATGAATGCGGTGGTGCCAAGGGAAAATATCCATCCTGGATGGACAATAAAGTTATATTCTTCTTGTATTCTATTCTGCATATTATTTAGATTGTAAAAAATGTGTGATTTAACAAAAATAGAAATTGCATCTGTAAAAAGGTCACACTTGCTTTGTCATCAGTTGTATGAGATGAGGAGGATGAAAGTGGAAGCACCCTTAGTCTCCTGGGTCACGGACTACCTGACCGGTAGGCCACAATTTGTGCGACTACAGAGCTGTGTGTCAGAACGGGCAGTTAGCAACACAGGGGCCCCCCAGGGTACGGTCCTGTCCCCCTTCCTGTTCACCCTCTACACCTCAGACTTCAGATATAACTCTGAAACATGCCACCTACAGAAGTTCTCGGATGACTCTGCTATTGTAGGGTGCATCAGGGGTGGGCAGGAGGAGGAGTACAGGAGCACAATCAGTGACTTTGTGTTGTGGTGTGAGCAGAACCACCTTCAGCTCAACATCAGCAAAACTAAGGAGATGGTGGTGGACTTCAGGAGAACCAAGGCACAACTGACTGCAGTCCCTATAAAGGGGATGGATGTGGAAATGGTTGAGTCATACAAGTTCTTGGGGGTCCATATGGACAACAGACTGGAATGGGCTGGTAACACCGGGGCCCTGTACAAAAAGGGCCAGAGCCGACTCTACTTTCTGAGGAGGCTCAGGTCCTTCAACGTGTGCAGTAAACTACTGCATACCTTCTACCAGTCTGTGGTGGCCAGTGCCATCTTTTTTGCAGTGATGTGCTGGGGAGCAAACATCAAAGCCGGTGATGCTTCTCGGGTAAATAAGCTGATCAGGAAGGCTAGCTCTGTCCTGGGGATGAGCCTTGACACTCTAGAGGAGGTGGCGGAGAGACGGATCCTGGCCAAACTGCTGGCCATCATGGACAACGTCACCCACCCTCTGCACGCTATGGTTATGACGCAGAGGAGCTCTTTCAGTCACAGACTGATCCCACCACGGTGTGCCAGAGAGCGCCACAGGAGGTCCTTCCTGCCGGCGGCTATGAGACTATATAATGCCTCACCGGGGTGCCGTGCCGTCGGCAACATAGATCTGGAACTGTTGGGGTGCTAGGACCTAGTTTAACAATTATGCATCCATCCGTGAGTAACTCTGTTCCGTCAGCACTCATCCACTCAGGACCTACTTATTCATACAGGTCTGTATATACATACCCATGTACAGTTGTTATATTATATCACATGCAATATTGTAAGTAATTATTGGACCTAGGCATTCACTCAGGAATGCATATTAGTATCCTGCCAGTTGCACCTTTTTCTCATTGCTTTTAGTATATCAAATGTGCAATAAGTGCAGTTGTCTGTAATTAAACCCTGCGCACTAAGGACTGTATTTTAAGGGAATTACTATTATTCCCCAATGATATCATACACACATTTAGCTATTAAAGTATCTCTTCCTGTCATTTACCTGTACAGTTTGTGTAAACATGCAAGTATTCACTTATCTGTAAATATAACTGTATACCTAACTGTACAGCTAATTTAACCATGCAACATTTTTCACTTACCTGTTCATTTACCCAGTCTGTCTATTAAGTAAACTATTATTCCCTCGCTCATATCATACGCATTAGCTACTGAAGTATTTCTCTGCCATCAACCTGTATAGTATAGTTAACCATCCAACATCCACCAATGTATAGTGTACATATTCAGCCAACCACTCATACTACGCAATGTCCTTTTATAGCTTTTTTTTTTGCACTCCAGATATCCTGTATTTCTATACTTTTTCATACTGCCGCTCTATGTATCATGTACCGTGTATCTGTCTTTTGTGTACTTTCGTTGTGGCATTTTGCACCTGCCCTGTGTTTTTGTTGTAGCTGCTTGATAATGAAATTTCCCCCCCGGGGGATCAATAAAGTACCTATCTATCTATCTATCTATCTATAGACAAGCTGGTCTTGTATTGAGGACGGTTTGTCATTTTAAACATATTTTGGGGTACTTGCTGTAGAAGATTGACAGTTTTTTTTAGGTATTTAAAAAAACATTTGTGGGACAATATGTAAAAGTGTTAAAGAATTGTATTACAGTATGTCATATTTGTGCTAAAGTTATTAACCTTTTAATTTACAACTTTTGAAGATATATATGTATGTTAGAATGTCACACCTGCTTGGCCATCATCTTGGAGGACCTAATGTGAAAGAGTTTTAATGTTAAGTAGTGTTGACTAATTGATAATTATCTCCAATTCTCAATTATGGCCATGCTTAAAGCAACTACCAGCACATTCTAGGAAGTAAGAAGCAGAGAACTTGGCGAAATGTGCATTAAAATGAATGTCTAATGTGTGTTCCAGTGTACATCAGTACATATTATCACATTACTCAACTAACTATTAACTATTTGATGGTACCTACACACCCAGAGTAGAGCTCATTATCCGACCAAAACCCATGATTTAGCTCAGTCAGCTTGCAGTCCCCCAACTCGACACAAGGAGTCACTATATTACTGAACTTTCAGAAAAATGGACTCATAGGAATTTATATCTGTGGAGGGTCCCCACCTTCTTTTCTATCTCTGTTGTCGACGATCTCGCCTTGTACTCTCTTGTTGATGCTTGTGTTCTTGTTTTGTCTTGATTGGTCTTTTGTTGTTTTGGGGGATCTGGAAGCGTACCAGAATTATATTACATCATCTTAAAGTTTAAAAAAAAATCTATTTAATTACAGTATATAGCTCTATCTGTTACTCCAGCAACATTTATAGCAGTCGTGTTAAATGTGCTGTCTTTGCTAGAGATTTTGTATTTAGTACTCTTTGTGGATTAAATATTTATTTTCCAATACATCAAAGAATGTAAGAATTGTTGACTTCCCAAATGTATATATTTTCATTTATGTACATTTAATCAGCATGCCCAAATGCATGTTATAGACTACCGGTTTTGAAGGTTCAGTGGAGGGAGAGTTATCCAAGTCTTTTGCAAATTTGTTACATTACATCAAGTAATTCATAATAATGTCCCCAAACATTTATATACTGATGAATAAATACAATTAAGAATCCAATCATACCTTCATTGGCCTCTTGTTAGGCTTCTTTTTAGGCTTCTTGTTAAGCTTCTTGTTAGGCTTCTTGTTAGGCTTCTTGTTAGGCTTCTTGTTAGGCTTCTTGTTGATCCTTAGCTTTGTACGTTTGGAGGGACCTTTTGGGGTTGGTATTGTGGCGGTGGCATCAAAAAACTTTTTTATTTTTTGGGGGGGGGGGTGGTTGGGGGATTGAGTCTGCACTTTTGGCCCACTGCTCCTCAGCATGCTCTAGCCGGATTACATGCTCACGGTATCGCCCTCGTAGGGAAGTATACAGTTTCTGTATGAAACAAGCTGGCCGAAGACCTCTCTCCTTCTGAAGAATGGATTTCTCCCCAATACCAAACTCGATTTCGGCATGGCAGTTGTTCTCTCTGTTTTTCATGCTCTGAACAGTTGTTGCTTCATATTGATCCAAGGCATATCTAGTGAGATCGCGCAGCAGTACCCCACTCCAAAGAGGAAAGATCCCCAGGTAGTCAGAGAAAATGACTTTCAGTAGCTCTGGGCAGTGGTATGGATTGTCATGTTCTTTTTAAAACACCGCCTGGAATTGTTTTGTGAAGGGAGATCTGGCAAAGATCATCAACACCACAGGGTACCTCCTTGTGGTGAATTAGAGATTTGATTGGTGTGTCCAGATCATCAATTTCCACTTTACCAATTAACCCCCTGAGTACATTCACACTTTTCTGGACCTTATCTCCAGCGTCTTTGGACAAGAGCACCACACACAGGTGCCAGAAGACATCCAAAGCATCTTCCAGGGATGTACTGTTCGGCAGAAGGGCAAAACTGTATGTGGAAAACTCTTTCAATCCCTTGTCTGTAGTCTGCCTCCCAAATGCACCAGACACAGCCTTTATAATATGTGCAGAGCAGAGGTGGATTACAGTGTGTCTTTTTATCTGTCTCCTAGTGAACCCATATTGAAGGATCTGTTGGGCTTTGTCGAGATATGTACTAATGCTCTCTTCGTTAAAGGCTTAGAGTACACCTTGGATCAACGGCCAACTGTAGTCCACCTGCTGGACCCTGTTCACTGTTACCTTTTTTTTTATTTTGGTCGCAGTCTGCATCAGCCAGAAGGTCACATTAGCCACTGAATGGTCAACAAGACCCTTTTATCTTGCATACAACCCCACCAGTGGCATCCGAACATAATGTAACAGGTTTTCTGAACCACAAGTAGTGAACAGCAATTCCAATGCCTGTCTCGGTGTACAAATGAAGAGCAAAAGACCGACGTGCAGCTGCTGTATATAACCTGGACAAAGGTTAGAGGTCTTTCCACATTCCTTAATAATCTTTTGTGCAAGCACCAATTCAAATATTACAACATTGTGTAAGCGTGTGCTGCGGTGAACCTCTGAACTGATAACTTTTAAAACCTCTTTTGAGAGACTCCTTGTGATGTTCCCTGCTAGCAACTCATTCACAGGGGTGTTTCTGAGTTTTGAACAGACTGCCTTGACAAATAAATACGGGCACCGTTCCTTCGCCTATGCCTCACCTTCATGTACTGATATCTGAACACCAAAATGCAACATGGATTTATCTTCCTGAATTGTCTATAGAATATGTCTGTCCATGGCTTTTTCAGCTGGTGGGCACCAGACAATGGTTCAATTTTCTCCCATGTTTTTTTATTTAATTGAATGGTGAAGGTTTTAGGTCCCGGTGTGGTCTATCTGTATTTAACGGTGAAGGTTTTTGGTCCCGGTGTGGTCTATCTGTATTTAATGGTGAAGGTTTTAGGTTCCGGTGTGGTCTATCTGTATTTAATGGTGAAGGTTTTTGGTTCCGGTGTGGTCTATCTGTATTTAATGGTGAAGGTTTTTGTTCCGGTGTGGTCTATCTGTATTTAATGGTGAAGGTTTTAGGTTCCGGTGTGGTCTATCTGTATTTAATGGTGAAGGTTTTAGGTTCCGGTGTGGTCTATCTGTATTTAATGGTGAAGGTTTTAGGTCCCGGTGTGGTCTATCTGTATTTAATGGTGAAGGTTTTAGGTCCCGGTGTGGTCTATCTGTATTTAATGGTGAAGATTTTAGGTTCCGGTGTGGTCTATCTGTATTTAATGGTGAAGGTTTTTGGTCCCGGTGTGGTCTATCTGTATTTAATGGTGAAGATTTTAGGTCCCGGTGTATTTAGAATTTTGGCCTTCTTTTTAACATCACGCTCTTCAATGTCTTCTGTCTCTTCCTCATTTCCTTCTGTACTGTCCTGAATGTCTTCTGTGTCTATCAATTTTTTTTGCATTTGAAAGAATATATATATTTGTATTTTTTTAACACTTTTTTGGTTACTTCACGATTCCTTATCTGTTATTTCATAGTTGTGATGTCTTCACTATTATTCTACAATGTAGAAAATAGTAAAAATAAAGAAAAACCCTTGAATGAGTCGGTGTGTCCAATCTTTTGACTGGTACTGTATATATAATTTATAAGTTCAAAAATGCATGTAGCAACTACAGATTCCCCCTTTAAGTCTATCAAAGGTTTGAGCAATAAAAGGCCCCACTTTTATTCCATAGTCTTGGATCCGCACTATGCAGCTGTTGCAAGAGCGCATTTTTCACTGACTGTCCACTGGTTTCATAAACAATGATTGATAGGCAGCTTAAACTTCATTAATTCAACCATTATTGGGTTCAGATACGCATTTAGATTTGTGAACAGCCATCCACAACAACTACAATCCGTAAGGCGCAAATAGATAAATGAGAGAGCAGCAGTGTGATTCACATCAACGCTCTATGTAGATGAATAATAAGTGATATTCGTATCGCCGTCATCCTTACCTCGGAACGTTTATTCAAATTGGATCATCTTTGGATGCCGACAGCAGTCGCACAATTGGAAGACATAGCTTGGACTGTAGCCTACAAAAGCCTATTCCTGCTCTTTTCCCGCGATCCATCAAACACAGTTGGTGTGTCAGAATAGTGGTCTCTGACTTGGTCAGACTCGCTCAGGTGGAACAATCTTAAACTCGTGCCTTTTTTCAATGCTGATCTGAATGTCATTTAAAAAACAGAGAAGTGTCAAGTGTCACCGGATTACAGTTACCGGTTTTGTGCAATCCCTTACATGTAACAGATAACATGTAATCCGTTACTCCCCAACCCTGAATGTAACTGTCTGTCACCTTGATTCCTCAAAATTATCTTGACCTGTGCACCTACTCTGTAAACTTTAATTCATAGGCTAGGTTGTAGCAACCTCATGATGGGTATAGGGAACATTTGAGCATCATGTAATAGCCTAAACCTATTGCTGTTACATTGAGCTGGGTGAATGGAATATGAATGACAGTCATCCAATATTCTGTAATAGACATAAGGCAGCTCATAAAAATAACGATCACCCTCCCTCATCTTAAATGGCACCAACCGCCACTGTTACATGTGAGTCTCTGCTTTTCATAGAGAGCTTTTAAGAGTTTGAAGCCCAAACCATTCTGACTCTACAGACGTTTTTGTATAAAATACCCGGCTAGGGACCCTTCAGAATCTCACAAACACCGCTCCAGCTCAGCCCCCGTTAATCACACATGGTTGGTATCAATGGATGCAGAAGAAATATCCAATGATACAACCCAGAAGTCTGTAGCTCAAACACACAATGTTCCAAAACACGCTGCCGATGCGGTAGGATGAATTATTCTTCACATATCTGTCAGCAGCTGTAGTATGACAAATTCACTTAATGTAGTAAGTATGAGAGAACAGCATATTAGCGATTCTGTTGCATCTGTTCAGTGGGCAGGATAAAATTGTGAATTATTCTTGTGGGTACAGTTTTATAACTACTCAGTGGTTGAGATCTAACCAATCTAGTGTACATGATATGTATGTCTAGTATATTTGTATGCATGTACTGTATGTGTTTAATGTATGTTAATATACACCATCGCTGTTGTAGAGAGAGAAAGAAGTGAGGAGAGTGAGAACCAGTCATTAATATACACCATCGCTGTTGTAGAGAGAGAAAGAAGTGAGGAGAGTGAGAACCAGTCATTAATATACACCATCGCTGTTGTAGAGAGAGAAAGAAGTGAGGAGAGTGAAGATAAATGGAAGTGGGAGGGAGGAGATGGATAGATACTGACCGAAGCTGTGGTATTAGGGTGGTGTCATGGAGACAGACGCTGTCATGGAGACAGAGGACCTGAGCTCCACTGAAATCAGCCATGTCCTCCCCCTTCTCATCCACCCAAGGCATCCAGAAAAGTCCTAGGATGAGACACATCGATGGGCCAATAGAGTGTGAATTTACATTACCAATCAGCATGTCAAAAGGTAGCATCATACTTGATAATAGTGATTATTCATATTATTATTATGATTATTATTATTGTTATTGTCAATAAATCTAAATTAAAGTGAAACATTTGTGTTTGTATTTTAGTACCTCTGCTTGATAATCAACCGACCAACCCACAGTAGATAGATAGAGAGATAGAGAGAGAGACCCATGTTGTACGAGGCCCATTCACAGTCATAATGTGGATGGGCTGCATTGTACTGAATCCAGTCCACCTATAAGCATGAGGAAAAACATTATCATCACAGTCGCCATCATCATCATCGTTGTCATCTTCATCATCATCATTATCGCTGCAAACATCATTATCAACACACACACACACACACACACACACCCTTCCCCAAAACCAGACCCGGGACCAAGTGACTAAGGAGGCAGTTAAAATCGGTGAGGGGCGGGCACAATTTTTGGGGGTTCTTGCTTTAGAAATATATTGAATTCTGCTTGTATCACGCTATCCCAAAATAAATGTAAAGTTCAAGACCATCGTGCTTTTGAAGTGACAGGTTGGCACAAAATCTGTAGCCCATATCTGCAGCGCTGTGTTAGTACAATGGACAGCGCCCTACACAGTAAAGCAAGGCCTATTTGTTAATGAATATAGGCTCCAAGACATGCTATGTGAATGCAGCTGTCCACGTAGCTGTTATACCAAAATAATGCAAGTTAAAGTAGTAGCCTAGTTATTCATGTAAAACGAAAATGCTGAATTGCAGTTTGGCTTAAAATACGGACTTAACTGCGAATGCAAACGAACAAATGCGAAACAATATATTAAATCGATAAAGGCATGACACAATCTATATCCAGTAAACAAAAGGAGAATGCAAATAACCACAACATAGCCTACAGCCTTCTACAGTGAAATGCAGCCATGCACAGCTGTCTTGACAAATAAATAGGCATATAGGCCCACTTCAAACATGCTTTTCACGCAGCGCTAGCTGAAGCTTGGCAGCATCACCACATCTTTAAAACCTGTGTTTTCGCTTCGTCATCATGGGGTATTGTGTGTAGAAAAATAATATCAAGACGCAACTGACTTTACCCAGGTGTTGTCTGGCAAAAGTCAGTTGTATCTTGATAATATTTTTTGAGAGCAGAGGCTTCTTCCTTCCTGACCTCCCATGAGGGCCAAGTTTGTGCAGTCTCATTCTGACAGTGTACCCATGCAATTCGACATTGATTGTGGCAAGAGAGGCCTGTAGATCCCTTGATGTTACCCTGGGGTTCTTAGAGACTTCTATGAGCATCTTTCGGTCAGCTCTTGGGCTGACTTTGGTGGGACGACCTGTCCTAAGTAGTTTGCCAGTGGTCTGGAATTTTCGTCGGACAGTGGAATGATGTACTTGGAATTGCTTGGAAATGGATTTGTAACCCCTGCCAGTCAGCCTATATGGGCATCAATGATCTTTCTTCTGAGGTCCTCGGGTAGGTCTTTTGATCTTTGAATTATGTGTTACCACACACATAGACCAATTTTCTTATCTTTATGGAAGGCTGGACCCTCTAATGTTTTCTAATCATTTGCACTTGTTTTGGTACCTAATTCAAATTGTATCCATTTTATGTGATGGTAAAGGTAGGGGTGTACTAACTTTTTCCCCATAAGGAAAATGCGTTTTTGTATATTTACATTTTTTTTTGTGTGTGATTTGTTAAATTGGGTTACCTTTATCTGTCAATAGTGTTGACGTGAAGATTACATATCCCTCTGTCCAAATATGTAAAAATGAAAGATAACTTTCCAGGTGGGGTGTACTTACTTTTTCACATGACTGTAGCTGTACCTTCTCATTGGTCTCTAGCTCTGTGGATCGAGTGGGTCTCTGTGCTGACATAGTAGTCTCCCTTCACAAAGTTCTCACTGTCGTTATCTGTGGCCTCTGTTAATAAAGCCACTCATCAGAACAGGAGCATTTTCATTACATTGTGCCAATCAATGTTTTCTGTTAAGCGTTTTATCTTTCTAAGTGATATTCACATATGAACTAAACTTTCACAATACTTTTTGTAAAAAATCAAATTTTGAAGCTTTCTACCATCTTACACCAGCAACACCCTCTGATATTTGTCAATGTTTTTTTTTAAATATTTGTTAAGTAGAGGACACAGTATTCACATGTTAAGGCTAAGCTACAAATCACAGTCATCAAATCACAGTAATTTATCTTTCAAGTTATTGGTCTATCAACCAATTTAACACTTGGTGATGTCACCATGGAAAGCCGAAACTCCCGCCCATGCAAACCTGCTGTTTAGAAGGTATTTTCAACCATCAACTATCAGGAAATAGCACTATTTAAATGTTTTCACACTTTTACAGTGTTAGTTTCATCAGCTGTTGTGCAATACGATATACTGTAAAACACAGGAAAAACAGAATTCTGACTAAAAAGCCATTTATGCCCATTTTAATGTTAATATATTATAGAAAGGTACTTAAATTGACATTGATATAAAATGGCTGCATTGGACCTTTGACTCTTCAGGTAGGCCACACAGAATTCGACTCTTTTGATCTTTAAGCATACCCACAATGCACTTGCCTTCGACCAGGGAAATATAGTTTTCTTTCTAACAAACATACAGCATCAACATATATTTCAGGATGTTGTGTATCCCTAGAAATAATCATAATTAATTTAAACATTACAGATTTGAAAACGTAGCTTGTCTCTTGGCACAACTTTAGCCGCGGGACAAGGTAAGTTAAGCCACCTACATTTCTCTACTGAGTTAAATATTACCACTTTTTAAAACCATGTCTATCTTTATTTCTGTACTGAGTTAAATATTACCACTACCTTTATAAACCATGTCTATCTTTATTTCTGTACTGAGTTAAATATTACCACTACCTTATTAAACCATGTCTATCTTTATTTCTGTACTGAGTTAAATATTACCACTACCTTATTAAACCATGTCTATCTTTATTTCTGTACTGAGTAAAATATTACCACTACCTTATTAAACCATGTCTATCTTTATTTCTGTACTGAGTTAAATATTACCACTACCTTATTAAACCATGTCTATCTTTATTTCTGTACTGAGTTAAATATTACCACTACCTTATTAAACCATGTCTATCTTTATTTCTGTACTGAGTTAAATATTACCACTACCTTATTAAACCATGTCTATCTTTATTTCTGTACTGAGTTAAATATTACCACTACCTTATTAAACCATGTCTATCTTTATTTCTCTACTGAGTTAAATATTACCACTACCTTATTAAACCATGTCTATCTTTATTTCTCTACTGAGTTAAATATTACCACTACCTTATTAAACCATGTCTATCTTTATTTCTGTACTGAGTTAAATATTACCACTACCTTATTAAACCATGTCTATCTTTATTTCTGTACTGAGTTAAATATTACCACTACCTTATTAAACCATGTCTATCTTTATTTCTGTACTGAGTTAAATATTACCACTACCTTATTAAACCATGTCTATCTTTATTTCTGTACTGAGTTAAATATTACCACTACCTTATTAAACCATGTCTATCTTTATTTCTGTACTGAGTTAAATATTACCACTACCTTATTAAACCATGTCTATCTTTATTTCTCTACTGAGTTAAATATTACCACTACCTTATTAAACCATGTCTATCTTTATTTCTCTACTGAGTTAAATATTACCACTACCTTATTAAACCATGTCTATCTTTATTTCTGTACTGAGTTAAATATTACCACTACCTTATTAAACCATGTCTATCTTTATTTCTGTACTGAGTTAAATATTACCACTACCTTATTAAACCATGTCTATCTTTATTTCTGTACTGAGTTAAATATTACCACTACCTTATTAAACCATGTCTATCTTTATTTCTGTACTGAGTTAAATATTACCACTACCTTATTAAACCATGTCTATCTTTATTTCTGTACTGAGTTAAATATTACCACTACCTTATTAAACCATGTCTATCTTTATTTCTGTACTGAGTTAAATATTACCACTACCTTATTAAACCATGTCTATCTTTATTTCTGTACTGAGTTAAATATTACCACTACCTTATTAAACCATGTCTATCTTTATTTCTGTACTGAGTTAAATATTACCACTACCTTATTAAACCATGTCTATCTTTATTTCTGTACTGAGTTAAATATTACCACTACCTTATTAAACCATGTCTATCTTTATTTCTGTACTGAGTTAAATATTACCACTACCTTATTAAACCATGTCTATCTTTATTTCTGTACTGAGTTAAATATTACCACTACCTTATTAAACCATGTCTATCTTTATTTCTGTACTGAGTTAAATATTACCACTACCTTATTAAACCATGTCTATCTTTATTTCTGTACTGAGTTAAATATTACCACTACCTTATTAAACCATGTCTATCTTTATTTCTGTACTGAGTTAAATATTACCACTACCTTATTAAACCATGTCTATCTTTATTTCTGTACTGAGTTAAATATTACCACTACCTTATTAAACCATGTCTATCTTTATTTCTCTACTGAGTTAAATATTACCACTACCTTATTAAACCATGTCTATCTTTATTTCTGTACTGAGTTAAATATTACCACTACCTTATTAAACCATGTCTATCTTTATTTCTGTACTGAGTTAAATATTACCACTACCTTATTAAACCATGTCTATCTTTATTTCTGTACTGAGTTAAATATTACCACTACCTTATTAAACCATGTCTATCTTTATTTCTGTACTGAGTTAAATATTACCACTACCTTATTAAACCATGTCTATCTTTATTTCTGTACTGAGTTAAATATTACCAATACCTTATTAAACCATGTCTATCTTTATTTCTGTACTGAGTTAAATATTACCACTACCTTATTAAACCATGTCTATCTTTATTTCTGTACTGAGTTAAATATTACCACTACCTTATTAAACCATGTCTATCTTTATTTCTGTACTGAGTTAAATATTACCAATACCTTATTAAACCATGTCTATCTTTATTTCTGTACTGAGTTAAATATTACCAATACCTTATTAAACCATGTCTATCTTTATTTCTGTACTGAGTTAAATATTACCACTACCTTATTAAACCATGTCTATCTTTATTTCTGTACTGAGTTAAATATTACCACTACCTTATTAAACCATGTCTATCTTTATTTCTGTACTGAGTTAAATATTACCAATACCTTATTAAACCATGTCTATCTTTATTTCTGTACTGAGTTAAATATTACCACTACCTTATTAAACCATGTCTATCTTTATTTCTGTACTGAGTTAAATATTACCACTACCTTATTAAACCATGTCTATCTTTATTTCTGTACTGAGTTAAATATTACCACTACCTTATTAAACCATGTCTATCTGTGAGAATCTGTTTTTTGGACCTAACTTGCTTACCACTTTTTTCATGTGGCTTCTTCCTTCTCTGACTCCAAGAAATGATGACCTCTTCCTAAATATTTGGTCAAATTATACATTTAGTGTATTTTTTTCCTAGAAACAAGTGGAGCTCAATTTACACCCTTGGATCAACTTACCCCAGTCTCCCCTACTGCACACAGAGGTACACAAGCTCTCAAGACATTTACTGAGAATCTTGACCAGAATTACACATGTAGGAGTCGCTGTGCAGGGTGTGGCTGCTGTAGTCTACCTTACCATCACGGATTTGGAAGCAGTGCATCAAATCAAATCAATTTTATTTATAAAGCCCTTTTTACATCAGCCGATGTAACAAAGTGCTATACAGAAACCCATACTAAAACCCCAAACAGCAAGCAATGCAGATGTGAAAAACTCCCTAGAATGGCAAAAACCTAGGAAGAAACCTAGAGAGGAACCAGACTCTGAGGGGTGGCCAGTCCTCTTCTGGCTGTGCCGGGTGGAGATTATAACAATACATGGTCATTAAGGCCAGTTCTTTCTCCAAGATGTTCAAACGTTCATAGATGACCAGCAGGGTCAAATAATATTCATATTGGTTGTAGAGGTTGCAACAGGTAAATGTTTACTTGTTTTAGGCGGAAGAGATAGTCATTGCACGATGGGTTACATCTGCGTGCTACACACACACATGCCAGTTGTCCTGTGTATGGTTCTACGCACACTGACTGACTGTGGTTTAAACAGTATGAGAGAGAGGAGAGTCACTGATGACCTTTGAACAGTGGAACAGTGCTGAGGCCAGCCTCTAACACAGTGGCTGACAATGTCTCTGACACGTCCCGGCTCTGATAAAAACACACACAGTGTTTAACTTGACTACATAGAGATGCCAATTCAATACAGGCGTTTTAACTGCAACTCTGATAAGAGTGCCTTGATCTTTTTGATTTAAAGGGACAATTCGATGAACTCATAGATACTATTTTTATGTCTCTGCGTGCAGTTTGACAGAAGTTTAAGGTCGTTTCTGGAGCGATTGCTAACTAGCTGTAGCGCAAAGACTGGAAGTCTATGGGATCAGCTAACATACAGAAACTACCTTCAACTTCCTTCAAACCGCATGCAGAGACATTCAAATGGTATCCATGATGTTCATCAGACTCTGGGTAACTAGAATTGCCACTATCCCTTTAAGTTTCTCCTCCATAAACAACCACACAGGTTTACACTGGAACCACTCCAGTAGAGCTGCTGGTGAACTGCGATTGAACCTTTCACTGACTTTTATGACAGGTTTATGTCATATCAATTAACAGGACTTGGATCTTAGAGTAAACAGTCAGTTACTCTACCACAGGCTACACACCTTGTCTGAAGGGTTAGGCTAGTCATGATTGAGTAACAAAGTATAATGTTACTGGATGACACTGCAGTTCTAGTTAATTTCATAACAAACACGAAGAGTTTTCCGTTACAAACAATGCATGATCATTGTAAAGTGTAATTCTTAAAACGTAAAATATACTATGCAACAACAGGACATAGAGCAGTGCAAATTTTGACATTACATAAACACTCCGAACAAACGATTATGAAACGATTGTCCTTAGAACACCTGAACAAATGTTTTCTCTTAAAGCTTCGGCTTAACAAGCAAATATGACTTGGGTTCAATAACACCAAGTTGGTTATTGATTTCCAGACACTGGCTGGAATGCGGTTTTAACCAATCAGCATTCAAGATTAGACCCACCTGTTGTACAATGTGTTATAAGTACATGAACAATCACAGATATGTTTGTGTGGATATCAGATTGTTTGCCGCTAGGCCTATGAGCATATAATGCATCACCTAGTGGTTGACAACGGTACTGCATTTGTTCTTCTATCAGAGTTTAACTGATATAGTTCAGTTTAACACCAGACCCTAAAGAATCACATTGTGGGTGGTTCCTCTTAACAGCATGCAAAGCAGCATGGGATGGAAGTCAGTTGAACCTGCCATAGCACTGAATGTATACACAATGTCTTCTTTGGTTACAAACTTCTGCTTGGGCACGCACACACACACACAAACACACACAGCCTTTGCCATATGTCTAAACCATAAATCAGATGTTTGCGACCCTCTCTCTAATAAGTGCTGTAAGAATAAAATGGATGTGTCAACAATGAAATCCCTAAATTATTAAAACACTGACTGAATAGTTTAATATATTAATAAAACAGTTTAATGAAGATGTATTTTACTTCTGTTGTACCCCTCTGTTCATATGTCTTTGAAATCCCCAGGGGACTTTTCATCCATGTCTGACATGCAATAAGCATAATATTTGCATATGTGTAATACTGAAAAATATTTGGCTTGTTAACTTCCATAATTGGGGTTTATTCTGTAAACTACAGGTTACTCTCTCACTTTCTTACACAACATTGGGACATGTGCTGAATTCCCATGGATCATATGTAACTGACCGGGCCAGGTGCTGAATTCCCATGGATCATACGTAACCGACCGGGCCAATCCAAAGGTGAGGTTTGTGGGCTATGGGTTCAGATTGTTTGATTTCATTAGATTTTATTAGGATCTCTTTTAGTCCTCATTTGGACTAATCTTCCAAGAGTCCTTAAACATTAAAATACAATTTATAAAACGATCACATTTTCACATATAACATACTGTTACAAACAAACATAATACACTGACATACTGACCAGACAATACTTGTTCACTCCCTTTCTCAGTACTGAATGGGACTGGACAGGTGAAAGCCATATATTAGGAACTAGGTGAAGCTCTATTGCTTACAGTTTATATCCATACTCTAGTCTATCTGAGGAATGCAGAAATACACATACATTGGTGAAAGGTGAGTGGAAAGTAAGGTGAAGGCCATGTGAATTGTTCCAGGAAACACACCTGTTGTCACGGTCTACCGGCGATCAGGCTCCAACCGTTGGCTGGCAGTTTTTCATTCCTTCTCTTCCATCCACAGCGGTCATGGAGGACCAATGAGAAAAGTGTGTGTAATCAAGACGGGCGGGGCGTCCCTGAGGACTAGGGTTTAAAGTAAGATGTGTCATGCTGTCGCCAAAGCAGACGTCTTGTCAATCAACATGATCCCCATTGTCCTGGCCTCAGTGCTCATCGCTAGCGGTAAGTGTCAGCCTCTATGTGTGTTGACATTAGACAGAGACTCCAACAGCAATCCTAGAGAGTTGAAGGATGTGCAGGCTTTTGCTCAAGCCCAACAGTGACACACCTGATTCAACCTGATTAAACTATCAGTCCAGACTGGTGACTATAATTCAATTAGTTAATCAATTGAATCATATATGTTTGCACTGGGCTTTAACAATAACCTGCACTGCTGCCCTCCAGGACCGGTGTTGGTGACTGAGTTAGGGAGAAAGGCCTGACCCTGAACTGTCTCTCTGACTCTCCCCTAGCCCTCGGGTGCGGCACCCCTCCCATTGAGCCTCTGACCACCCGTGTGGTCAACGGAGTGGACGCCAAACCCCACAGCTGGCCCTGGCAGGTACACTGACACCCCTATCTCCCTCTCTCTTGTACAATGATTATAATACTGGATTGTATTTATATAAGGCACTTCTCACCATGGGTCGTTCTTCACACATCTTATGTATTTGTATGGAGTAACTTGTTCTATCCACCCTCAGCCTTTCTCACACTCTTTCTTTCTTTCTTTCGTTCTCTCCAGATCTCTCTGCAGTATGAAAGGGACGGTGAGTGGAGACACACCTGCGGAGGATCTCTGATTGCCACCAACTGGGTCATGACCGCTGCTCACTGTATCAAGTAAGAGAGGCTACACATTCACATTTACACACAAATACACACGGTGCATCCGAAGAACACCTTTGCACACTCACACACACACACAGACACACAGACATAGCTTTCGGCTCATATTTGCTGTGACCACTGAGCATTCAACCTTCTCCAACCCTCCCAGCCCCAGCCTGTCCTACAGAGTGTTCGTTGGAAAGCACAACCTGGTTGAGACTGAGGAAGGCTCCCAGGCCATCATCCCTGAGAAGCTTGTCGTCCATGAGAAGTGGAACCCCATCTTTGTGGCCTTTGGGTAAGAGTACGGCCCACAAATAGACGGGCTAGCACAACAAACCTTCACTGGTAACACCAAGAAAACATATATTGACAATAAAGGTCTGATGTGTTGCTAAGGGTTGAGGTGTTGCTAAGGGTTGATGTGTTGCTAAGGATTGATGTGTTGCTATAGGTTGATTTGTTGCTAAGGGTTGATGTGTTGCTAAGGGTTGACGTGTTGCTAAGGATTATTAGTAGCCTTATATACTTGCAGTACATCACAATATAAACGGGTCTGACTTTCAGTGGCATCACCTGTCTATACTTTCCTTCTACCACCCACCCTCTCTCTCTCTCTCTCTCTCTCTCTCTCTCTCTCTCTCTCTCTCTCTCTCTCTCTCTCTCTCTCTCTCTCTCTCTCTCTCTCTCTCTCCCTGTCTCTGATTGTTCAGAAATGACATTGCCCTGATCAAGCTGTCTGAGCATGTGACCCTGACTGACCAGGTGCAACTTGGCTGTATCCCTGCTGCCGGCACTGTGCTGGACAACCAGTACCCCTGTTACATCACTGGCTGGGGCAGGATCTACAGTAAGCCACTGTGTGTGATGATCACTTTCATGTGTGTGCCTGTAGGGTAACTAATTGCAGTGTGCCATCTGTGTGTGTGTTTTAGCCGGAGGCCCCATTGCTGATAACCTGCAGCAGGCTCTGATGCCCGTGGTGGACCATGCCACCTGCTCCAAGCCCGACTGGTGGGGCATTGCTCTCAGGACCACCATGGTGTGTGCCGGAGGAGATGGCATTGTCGCTGGCTGCAACGTGAGTATCCCTGGGGTATGCGAGAGGGATGGAGAAACAGGGAGTATGTAGTGTGTGTGACGTGTTTGTGCATGAGTGCATGTTTTAGAGACTTTCTCAAAGAGACTCACAGCTGTAATCGTGTCTAACATGTATTGACTCATGTATAGATTTTTCTTCCAGAGTATTTTGTGTAGACCATTGACATAAAATGATAATTAAATTGATTTTAATCCCACTTTGTAACACAATACAATGTGAAGACATCCAAGTTCGGTGAATATTTATGCCTGGTTGCATGTCTTTGGTTAAAGCCCTTCCCCCCTCTCCTGCTATAGGGTGACTCTGGTGGCCCCCTGAACTGCAAGAACCCAGACGGAGTATGGGAGGTTCATGGTATTGCCAGCTTTGTTTCTGGTCTGGGCTGCAACTACGTGAAGAAGCCCACCGTCTTCACCCGCGTCTCCAACTTCAACGACTGGATTGACCAGGTAGAAGGACATGTACACATGACTCACAGAGCTAAGGTTCACACACACACACACACACACACACACACACACACACACACACACACACACACACACACACACACACACACACACACACACACACACACACACATCATTACAGTGTTAATTAGCATGAAGTTGGCATTCTGGATAAACCTTACATCTCAACTTGTCAGACATTGCAAAAGAAAAACAGTTTATTTTCACATTGATGCATTAAAAGAATGAGGTGTTTATTTCTAGAGTCATGAAACTGTCACAGAAGATGGAGGGAAATTACTTCTTTCAATTTATGAATTTATAAATAATGAAATCACCAAAAGTGAGACACAAGGTTTTTCCAGGATACTGATTACTTGTTCCTGTTCTGTCTGTCTATTTCCTCAGGCTATGATGAACAACTAAAGTGGACCAGAAGGGTGAATTGAGTCCAATAAAAAAAAAGGAGTCAGCAAAATGGCTTTGTGTCATTCTGTAACTTTACCAGTTCGCAAAACATGCTCTAACATTTGCCACAAGATGTCCTCAGTCACTCATGATAAAGAGAAAGGTTTTTATTTTATAAGATGTTTCCTTTGCTGGAGATATATCTACACATGTATTTGCTGTTTACCTAATATTTGCTATGAGAATGTGTGAAGATGATATCCTTCTAACAAAATGTGGGCTTGTTTTAAGAAGAATACAATTGAAACCTGTATGTTCATTCAATTCAGAGAGATAGACAGCTAGTTCTCCACTTTATTCTGTCATACATATTCTTGGAATGGAAGGGTTTCATTCATGGGTGAGCCAGGCCAATGTATTCTGCTCTCCATACAGTCTTCCTGCATCTTCTGCTTTTGAAGTGAATACACTACACATACAGTACTTGGGAGACAGGCTGGGAATCAGAAAGCCACAGAGTGAGGTGTTTTGACAGGGAAATTCCTGAATGTTGGCGGATTCATTGACAGGCTGACAGTAGACATGTCATGTCCGATTAGGGCAGGTCGCTGTCACACTAGCTGCGCGTGTGTGTGTGCATGTTCGTGCATGGACATGTGCATAAAGTACATTGAACTTCTCATTATCCTAGTGTATGTTTTCTGTGTCTATGACATTATTAGCACATAATAGTGTTAAACATATTTTGAAGCTACACATCAAGGGGTCATTTAAAGTCAGTCAATTCAAGAAGTGAACTGAAATTCCAATTCCAGTAATTGAAACATCAATTAATTTTCAATAAACAATAGCTTAAGCTAAACTATTTATGTGTAAACAAATGTTATGCTCTTTCATGCTAAGGCCATCCGGAATTTAAATATTATATTCCACAAGAATATTGACCTACATCAATGATTCTAATAACCATTGGACAGATCCCATATTGCACCTATATAAGAGTTGCTCTGGGGGCCTCTATCCATTCTCTCTGGGCAGCTTTTGTATGACGTGGGGTCTGGTTTGAAAAGAGCTTTGTCTCTCTCGCACCACCCCCCCCCCCCCCCCCGGTTCTAAATGGAGCACAGGGGGACAGCTTGCCGCCTTGCATACTAAATGTGCAAAGCCCATCTTCCCAATTTGTGCAGCTGCAAGTGTTCTTGCTATATGTGGTTATAAGTTAAAGACAAGTCAGTAGGCTAAGTTGGCTGCAATTTCAAATGGCAGCATTTTAAAGTCAGGACGTTAAAAGCTTTCCCCTATAACGACTCCATAGGGCATTATATAGGCTATAACGGAACAGTGCAATATGACAGTGTCTTATGATCAAGGCACCACATAGTGTGAGAGAGAAAGCCGTTTATTGGATGTTCTCTATAGGTTACTTAAAATAGCTCAGTTTAACTGAGACTCCTCCATGCCTGAGCAGTGGTAGGGGAGGGGAGGGAGAGAGAGTGAGTGTGCGTGATCCACACTCACTCTCATCACAGTGATCCACATTGACAGTGGCGTCACTACTCTGTCGCCTCGCTCGGATCACCCATCTGCTAACTGGTTGGACCTCGCAGGCTCTCCCTCATTCCAGCAGTGCACAGTGGACATTGAACCACTACGAACTGTTGGGAAGACTTGCCTGGAAACTTCAACTGCCTTATGAAACAATAATTGTGTGTTTTAACTTTATTACTGAGGATGCAACGGAATCCATTGTAGAGTCTGGTCGACTTATGGAGATGTTTGGAGAGGATCTGTGCATGTGTTGATTCCGGACGGTGCGATCTGCTGAATGCAGCAGCTACGAGTGAGTGAGTGAGATTGAATTTGTGAAAGGCATTGTTTTAGAGCCTGTTGGTCTAAGTTATTGATGATTACTAGAATAGTTATCATTAGAGTTGAACAAGTTTAACAACAGTAACACACAACCCTTTTGTTGTCCAAATAGCCATTTCCCAGCCAACTCTTGAATGTCCAGTTGAAATCTGCTATTTGGAACAGTAGGCCTATATGTAACAAACACACACACATACATACACACACATACACACACACACACACACACACACACACACACACACACACATACTCTTATTGTTTGTCCAGTGAACAGAATCTAAGCCACTCGTCCACATCCACCCCCCCCCCCATTCTAACTAATTCTTGTTGTCCACATAGCCATTGCATAACAGTTGGCAGTGGGGTTCACTGTATTGACCATGTCTGGTGGAGAGGGCACTGACCTATATCGTGCACTTTGGACTCACTCGTCACTGAAATCAAACTGACATTCCCTCAGTCAGTCTGTCCCAAGTTACTTCTAGGGTCTTTTCATGAGGGGTAGAAAATATATAGAAATACATTTTTTAGAACAGATATGAGGAACGTTTTGCTTCAATCAGAATGTATTTTCTACTTCTCAGTCTCTCTTGGTAGCTAGTGTCTAGCTATTGAGACTTGGTTATCCCATGCCGCAAGGCTTTAGCTAACTTAGCTAGCTAGCTGGTCAAGGCGTCATCTATAACCGGCACTACTCTCCCTGGTAAGACTGAGCACTTCCCCGCCTCCATATTCCAAACCGTCTACGTGTTTGCGATATGTTCAGTACAGGCATTGAAGCTAAAGTCCCTACTGTTGGCTTACCAGAACAATTTGTTTCAAGAGATGGGAAATCTCTTAAAGGCCCAGTGCAGTAAACAATTATTTCCCTATGCTTTATATACATATTTTCACACTATGTATGAGGTTAGAATAATACTGTGAAATTGTGAAAATAATGATAACACCCTTTCAGTGTAAGTGCTTTTTGAAAAGACCGCCTGAAATTTCAGCCTGTTTTGGTGGGATGGAGTTTTGGCCTGCCAGGCGGTAAATTAGTTAATAGACCAATAAAAAAGAGAGTTCCAAACCACTCTGCCAATAACAGCTAGTTTTCAGTTTTCCCCTCCCCAGTCAGACCAAACGTCTGCATTGGACCTTCAATCAAGGGCACAGCCAACCAGAACCGATGGGACGAGATCTGTGTCAGTGCAGATCTCAACCTCCAGGCCTCCAGAGGCTGTGGGCGCACCATTAGTCTTCTGATGGTGGGGGAGAGAGCCTTGTGGCTCAACTTGTTCAGCCTCTCAGACAATGCAGATTTCCTTGACGCTACTATCGCGTCGAGGGAACCGCTTGGGCCTTCTGTCGCTGCCATGCAGCTGAAGTGCAAACTTCGCAAGAAGGAAGGCGAAACCTTTAACTTCTGCTTGCACGCAGACCTGGGTACCATGGCAAAACGGTCTCCCCCTCTACGCAGACCTGGGTACCATGGCAAAACGGTCTCCCCCTCTACACAGACCTGGTTACTGTGGCAAAACGGTCTCCCCCTCTATGCAGACCTGGGTACCGTGGCAAAACAGTCTCCCCCTCTACGAGCCAAGGCTTTGCAGCAGGTAGAGGGAAACTCAGAACCAGGGTTTCTATAAAGCAAATCCCCCAGCAACGCAGCAGGGTTTTCTATAAAGCAAATCCCCCAGCAAAGCACCAGGGTTTTCTATAAAGCAAATCCCCCAGCAAAGCACCAGGGTTTTCTATAAAGCAAATCCCCCAGCAAAGCACCATGGTTTTCTATAAAGCAAATCCCTCAGAAACGCAGCAGGGTTTTCTATAAAGCAAATCCCTCAGAAACGCAGCAGGCTAGAAACCCACAGTTCGGCTCTCCTAACAGAGGCTGACATTGGGGGAAGCGGTCCTTCGCTGCTACCGAAGCGGGGTCCCGCCCACCTGATTCCCCCAGGGGAAAGAAGGGGCGTCCGACCTAGGGGTACGTACATCCCCAGCGGCAGAGAGGGGCAGCCAACAGTTCACTGCACTGTCAGTTCACCATTCGTGCCTACAGTTTGCCCCGGGTTATCCAAGGTAAAATTATTACCCAGCCCCTCCTTTATGCCCAAGGTCAGCGGCAATTACAATTGTTTCGCCTTAGAGCTTACGGCTTTTCACCTTTACTTCTATGGAAGAAGAGCGCCTTCACTGTTTATGTGCTGTACATGCTTTGCACATTTACTTGGAAAGAACAGGAGCATGGCGTAAGAGTCGCAAACTCTTCATGTCTTGGGGCCCCCCTGCAACGGTTATCCCATTGGATAATGGAAGGTTTTATATTCCAAATCATGCCAGAATGTCCAGAAACAAAGACATTTCTTCTGAAACCCGTCAGTCTATTCTTGTTCTGAGAAATGAAGGCTATGCGAGAAATTGCCAAGAATCTGAAGATCTCATACAACGCTGTGTATTACTCCCTTCACAGAACAGAGCAAACTGGCTCTAACCAGAATAGAAAGAGGAGTGGGAGACCCCGGTGCACAACTGAGCAAGAGGATAAGTACATTAGAGTGTCTAGTTTGAGAAACAGATGCCTCACAAGTCCTCAACTGGCAGCTTCATTAAATAGTACCCGCAAAACACCAGTCTCAACGTCAACAGTGAAGAGGCAACTCTGGGATGCTGGCCTTCTAGGCAGAGTTGCAAAGAAAAAGCCATATCTTCCTCTGTCCAGAGTCTGTGGTCTTTTGCCCTTAATCTTTTCTTTTTATTGGCCAGTCTGAGATATGGCTTTTTCTATGCAACTCTGCCTGGCCACGCAGTCATGGGTGAACAGGGAGTACAGGAGGGGACTGAGCACGTACCTCTGTGGGGCCCCCATGTTGAGGATCAGTGTGGCAGATGTGTTGTTACCTACCCTTACCACCTGGGGGCGGGCCGTCAAGAAGTCCAGGAACCAGTTTCAGAGGGAGGTGTTTAGTCCCAGGGTCCTTAGCTTAGTAATGAGCTTGGAAGGCGCTATGGTGTTGAACGCTGAGCTGTAGTCAATGAAAAGCATCCTCACATAGGTATTCCTTTTGTCCAGGTGGGAAAGGGCAGTGTGGCGTGCAATAGAGATTGCATCATCTGTAGATCTGTTGGGGCGGTATGCAAATTGGAGTGGGTCTAGGGTTTCTGGGATCATGGTGTTGATGTGAGCTATGGTCAGCCTTTCAACGCACTTACAATAGCAATAGCAAGGGTTTACAGGCCGTAGATGGCCCAAGGGCTCATTTTTTAACACTGTTCAAATGAATCTCTTTACAAGAGATTTGCAAGGTGGCATGTTGGGCCACCCATCATACATTTATGAGGTTTTGCCGACTGGATGTCACTGCACATTCATTGGTGCATACTGTCCTCAGTGTCGGGGGCACTGAGTGGTGATGCTGTTGGGACTACCCTGGCTTCGGAGAGCATGTCTGTGATACGGGAGTTGGCCATATCCCATTGTGAGACATAAAAATGAGTATTTGAAATAGAATTTAGGGTTACTTCCTAACCCCAGTTCTATAATAATATGAGTGAGATGTCTCACCTCATCCCCCTGCTCGCAAGAACGCAAGGAAGAGAGACATGCTTGAGAATGACTAGTGGTCTGGCTTGTAAGGATGAGAGGGGCTCACCACATTTGCCACTTGACCGATCTGTCTCCAACAGCCCTTGTGTGATTGGCTCATCGAGCTGTCAGTGATCCAGTGAGCGAATCCCATTGTGAGATATCTCACTGATATTATCATAGAACCGAAGTTACACAAGAAACACTAAGATATCTTGATGCAAACCATTTTGCTTTACGTATGTTGCACTTAATCATGAAATGTCAATGTAAATGGCCATTTCATGCTCTCTCTTCTCCCCAGTCAGATGGGTAGATCATCTATCTCCTCTGTGGTCTCATTTCCGCTCTCATCAGTAATACAGTTCTACAGAACATTCTAGAGGTGGCAGAGAGCTGAGAGGGGAATTGTGCTGAGAATGAGTCTAGTGCTTGCCTGGATCTCACGTGGTCTGATGCCACAGCCAAGATACCCCACCTATTCCCATTGGTATGATATCAAAACCCCGCCCTTTCCCGTTGGTATAATATCAAATCTATTACTCAAAATCAATCAAGTGCAACATTGCCATAACCCTTAGTCGGAAATATACCTGTCTTGATTTGGATTGGCTAAGAGTGTCAGGGAGAGTGGAGAGAAGTTTTAAATTAGTTTTCATGGGGAAATGTGTGAGGGTGTTCTCTATATTGAAGTGTAATTGGAATTATATTAACTGAAACAGACACTATCACAGGCCCAGGTTCATATCAACACATCCACAAACCTGCAACTAAACACACACTCATAGGGTCTACTTCCCATTACATCTACAGTGGCGATTTTAGCATGTAAATTTTGGTGGGGCAAACAAAAGAAAATGTAGGAAGCATGCCAGCAAAGCCACTACACAACACAACACTAAACAATACATGAATTGCACTATAACGGTGACAATCGTGGGGCTCAAAACAGGTGGGGCTCTGCCAACCTGCCCTGAATGACGGGTCGCCACTGTTCAGATATAATATATGTTGGTAATATTTGGAAATGTTTAAAGTATAGTGCACTCCTAAGAACAGTGCTTTCAATGTATGAGGCCAGATCAGTGGTCTATCAGTGGAAAAAGCACAACTGTTCGCCCCACCGCCTTTGCTATTTTTTTTTTTTACGTTGATGTAACAGAGGAGAAACGGAGGAGAGGAGCCTCCGGCAGCGTGGTAAAAGAAGTTGCAGTATATATTCTTCTGTTCTATCGCACGTCCAATGATGTCAAAGGGGGAAAAAGTGTTGGTTATTTGCATTAACTTCTTTGTTGTAACATTCCAGCTTTAAAGGTCCAATGCAGCTGTTTTTATCTCAATATTAAATTAGATTGCTAGGACTGTCTGGGAGGGGTCTGAGTGGGGAGGAACTCTCTTTCTTATTGGTCTGTTAACTTCTTTACCACCTGGTGATGTCACCAGGCAGGCCAAAACTCCATCCCACCAAACAGGCAGAAATTTCAGGCAGTCTTTTTTCAAACAGCTCTTACATTAAAAGGGCTGTTTCCATTTTAGACATTTAGCCAACGCTATTATCCAGAGCGACTTACTGTATTTATCTTAAGATACTGTAGCTAGGTGAGACAACCACATATCACATTCCTAGTAAGTACATTTTTCCTCAGAAATCATCATTATCATCATTTTCACAATTTCACAGTATTATTCAAACCTCATAGTGTGGAAATATATATAAAACACAGGAAAATAAAGTTTTTGTCTGCACTGGGCCTTTAAGACACCGTACATATATAGGATCATGCTCACCTCGGGTACATTGTCCCTGCACAGGGAGGTCCTAACCCCTGGCAAAGACTGACTATTATCTAAGTGTGGACGTGTGTGCGTATGTGTTTGTGTAAGACATCGGTGTTAAATGGGTGTGTGTACACGCTCATGTATTATATTTCCTATTTCCCTCTTTGCTCAGGGACAGCACAACATCCGTCAGCCAAAGCCATGACGCCCACAGCAGACCATTGACTAGGATGTACCAGTAAACCACTGATTCAGCTTGAGTGGAACTTTGAGGATTTCTATCCACAGAAGTTGGATTTTAGGGTGAACCAGGAAGTAGACCATGGAGACAGAGCTGAGGACAGGTCTCTCTGCATGGGCCATAATGGCCATAGTGTGTAACTCTGTAGTGGGCGTCCTCACCCTCGTCCTCTTTGTCATCCTCTACAAGGCCTGCAAGGTGCCTCCCTGCCAAGAGAGGGCGACAGTGCTGACTGCAGCCCAGGAGCAGCAGAATAAAGAGCAGAAATACTCACTCACTATAGGCTGACGATGGACCTGAAGAGGACAAAACACTCTCTGGCCAATCGGACTGCACACGCACACACCCTCACGCTCTCTGTCTGTATTTGAGTCCCTTTCTCTCTCTCTTTGTCTCTCCCTGCCACTCAGTTGAGTGTGTTACGCATTACGTAAAAAACGTAAATCCTCTTATCTCGTTGGCTCTGCTCTGGGACTGTCCATCTGTCAGTGTGTTTAAACTCAGTCTGGCGTTCTCCACTGAACCAGTCTGGTGATTGGGGGAAAGGGTAAATGGGAAAGTGAATGAGAAGAGAGAGAGAGAGAGAGATAGAGAGAGAGAGAGAGAGAGAGAGTGGGAGGGAAAGAGGGAAAGAGAACAGCCCTCATCTCATCAGCGACAGATTGATGTTTACTAACTGGAGAAATAATGATGCCAAGTATAGTGAAATAGACCACGAGAGAGACAGAGCAGACAGGAGGAAAGAGAGATAGATGCGGAAACGAAGGGCGGCCGTGACGATTGATGAGAGAGAAAGAAAGGGATGTTTCGATGTGTTGTTTTACTAAGAGAACGTTTCAGGATCTCAATAGTTTAAGAAAAATAACAAAGACTAAAGGAAATGAAAGCAACACTTCAACGTAAAATATGTCTGCCTGCTACTTAATGGGTTCATATGGAACTAATTAATTGCTATTTACAGAGAACCTTCTAAAGGAGTGCCACCCACAGATACAGTATGATACAAATATTTTAGAAAGACTCACACAGTTAATGATGTTGTGACGCGGAGAACCAAAATGACTGCTTGAAACGGATGGACCTACCACGTACTGTGTACTACGCCAATCAGCATTCCACATGTGTAATTATGATGGTGTTGTTCTATGAATCGTGGACATAATGTTGGATTTAATTTTTTTATTAACACAATAAATGTTTTACTTTTGTGTAACATTTGGGGGAGGTATATTACTGACATTCATAAATCATGACAATACAACCAGCACAAAATAACAACCACAGCATTGTCCTCACAGTGCATGATTGTCCATTGAAATATGGGGAGCAAAGTGCAACTAATGCTGGGGCTCACGTTTTCCATAGTGTTGATTTAACCACAATCTCATTAGCGTGGGTCACTGCTGTAGCTACTGTAAGTTGCGGCATTAGCTTTCCAGATCTGTTTTGACAACTGCTATGGTCATTGTCACACAGACCTTGGATAACTATAGTAATGTATTTCTCCGATCTGCTCAGAAATCATTTATGTAGGCTAGTCTATGATGAGTTGTGATACACACTCACGGCTTATGAAAAAAACTACCGTGCGTGCATGTTCTCACCGCATGCATGTTCCAGGACCTCTGAGCTCCACAGGTCATTCAGTGTCTTCCGTTCACATATGCTCCAGCACTTCCTGATTTACAAATGAAGCACTGTTACTGGAGGATACACAGTTAGGACATAGCAATTAGGTAATAAGCCTCACACACACACACACACACACACACACAAACTGCCAATAAGCTCTGCGTCAATATGAAGGACCATAAGCCTACCACAGTGTCTCCTCCAGTGCCTCCTCGTTTCCATCGCTGTCCTCTATCTCTCTACACAACTGCCTTCTCTTTGTTCTTTTGACTTTTCTGACCCGTTGACCGTTTGCTTTCCTGACCCGTTAACAGTTTGCTTTCCTGACCCGTTGACCGTTTGCTTGCCGGCTTGCAGTCGATGGAGTCTGACTAGTGCCTCTAACTCCTTTGCAGTCCATAGCTTCGAGCCTTTACTCCTGTGTGTGAACAGAACAGTCCACAGAGTACCTCAGACAGATGAAGGACTAAGCTTCTTCCACCAAAATGGCCATCGTGTTTTAAGCAAAGGTGACATTTCCCTCTCGCAAAGAAACGCTGAGGTATTGTGGAGGACAGTTCACTTGACTGTTACTAAATTCAAACGACAAGTTCTGACTTGTCTTAATGCAATACTGATTATGAATCACTATGCTGACCTTCCGTGATTCACAAATAGACCCCTGAAGGGCTGAGAGACCTTCTCTGTTGGGGTTAGGAGGAACTGTCAATCCTCCGTCACTCACTCTTATCAACATGGTAAGCTTGGATCCATGGGATCCCTCCTACAAGGAAAGGACTGCATTAGCCAGAAGCATTGGTAGTGTTTACTCATCATTCAGTCTTCCAATTGACCTATCCTGGTAGAGATTTAAGAGCTGTACTCGGCATGGCATTTCATAACGCAATGAGGAAATATTTGCAAACGAATAAACAGAGGACAGCGCAATAATCTGTCTCTCCGTCTGCACAGCTGGAGGGTTTGCATAACCTACATCCAGTGAAAAAGGCTGGGATGAAGTCAGTCATACAGATCAGTGTGTGTGTGTGTGTGTGTGTGTGTGTGTGTGTGTGTGTGTGTGTGTGTGTGTGTGTGTGTGTGTGTGTGTGTGTGAGTCTTATTGAAAGATAATAGGGCATGGAACACACAGTAGTGGAAATGAATAATGAATGAGTCACCAGGCAGCATCACATCTGATCACATCACATCTGCATAGTGGGTGGCATTGGGATTCCCACCCCAAAAAATAAACATTCCGAAATCGGGTTTATCAAGCCGATTCACAAACAAAAATCACTATGATTCAACAAATCAGTCTATCAGTTCCGTTTTGTCATGTATCTGCCTGTGTTCGTTCATACTTAGCCTCACGTTGATGTGGTTTGCTGTTTTCTTTTCAGGATAACCAAGGCTACAAGTAGCATGATGTTAATGAGTTTTAGTCACTAACAAAGAAAAACCTGATAGATAAAGCATTTATAAGAATAATGAACTGTAAGCAGGGGAATTGTTGGCTCAGCGTGAAACTAGTCTGTGACAACTGTATTCAATTTGAAGTTAGTGACAGCAACAATATGAGTCTATTACAGAATCAGACACTATTCCCTGGGTGGAAATTGAATGTACTGTTATATCCACAAAACATCACCAATTGTCTTATACCCATGCCTGTGGTCTGTCTGTTAGTGTTTGAAGTCTGTCTGACACAGCTAGCTATAAGAACGTTCTGGAAAACCTCAGGAATGACCACAATGCACTACTTCTTTTGGCCTTCTTTATACTAGTTGAGTATCTTGTATGTCGAAAAACTATTACATTCTAACGAGTCCTGTGTTCGTGAAAGTCATCTAAGCTTTCTATGATGGGGTCGTAATAGTCTGTAGTTCAAACCGTTCTGACTTTTGATACGTTGTATCTTGTCTTACAAACTCCGCTCTAGTGCAGCTGCCGTCTACCACAGAGACGAGAGGTTGCTATGGGCGGATCCAAACATGTTGCTCAGACAGGCGATTCGGGAGGTGTTCGGAACCACTCAAATGTCGCCTGTGCCAAATTGAGACTGATAAGGTTCATTTTTAAACCAAGATGTGCAGGATAAAAAAATAGACTAGCCATTCATCAATTATTTCTGAGCAGACTGGATACATAGTATAGACCCAGGTCTGCATGCCAATGGCCAAGACAGATCAGGAACCAGGCTAATGCAGCAACGTATAGCACCTGCAGCAGAGACGCATACCCTAAAGCCTCAAAACGTAACTACACATGGGAGAAGACCCAGGAAGACGTAATGTTGGCCTGTGTATGTTGGCCTCATGCTATGGTTACACTTCACCTTTCCACAACAATGTTGAATTGTAAACTGATAGGGAATACATTTTAAGATTATTGAAACCACTTCTCCAGATTTCATCGGTATTCACGCATGCATACACACGCCAGATATGCACGCACGCACGCACACACACTCACACACACACACACACACACTCACTCTGTGTCAATATGAAGCCTACCACATGGACTCTGGGGCCTTACCTTGGTCTCATTGTAATTCCACCCAGGGGCCTTTCTGGCCAATCTGGCACCCTAGGCGAGAACTCTAAAAATCGCCAGCTTAAGGGGAAGTAACACGTTTTAATTGTACTAATATGAAACTGTTGAGTCGGCTGTGGATGTGTCTTGACCGATACATTTGATCACATATGAAAAAAACATTGGATAAAAACATAAAATTATAGGTGACAGGAACAAGTATAAGAAAAGATCATCACCACAATCTTAATCAGAAAGTAAATAGTCTACTGACTCTCAGAGGGGATTGATTGTGTTGATGGTTCCCCTTCAGTGGCAGCAGCATCTTCTTTGCCTCTCCCCAAACATTTCTTGAGAGCATCTGTCGTATTTAGTTGCAAAATAATACATTCTAAAGTGCAAATGTTAAGAACACTTCAGACACTCTGCAACTAACCAGCTCACCGCTGCAATTTTCTCTGCAACATTTTAAAACCATTTTGTCTAGAAATATTGATCTAAACTGGCCTTGTGTGGAAGTGTATGGGTGTGTGTGGGTGTGTGGGTGTGTGTGGGTGTGTGGGTGTGTGTGTGTGTGTGCGTGCGCGTGTGTGGGCGTGCATATATGGCGTGTGTGTGCAACCGCCTAGGTTGCCTATGCCTAAAAACACACCTGATTCCACCCTTCCAATTGCATGTCTCGCCAACCTCCCAGTCGTCACATAGCCTATGTTTGGAGCACCATCTGCTGGTTCATACTGGCTAAGACAACTGTCCCTTCAAATAATAATTTCCAAATTAGCAATCTTTATTGTTATTGATTAGTGTGCCTATATTACATGATATTGCTGCTCTTTGCTGGAATTATGTTTTTTTGATGGCTTTTTCTTTGCAATGATGGCTTTTTCTTTGCAACTCTGCCTAGAAGGCCAGCATCCTGGAGTCACCTCTTCACTGTTGACGTTGTGACTGGTGTTTTGCGGGTACTATTTAATGAAGCTGCCAGTTGAGGACTTGTGAGGCGTCTGTTTCTCAAACTAGACACTCTAATGTACTTGTTCTCTTGCTCAGTTGTGCACCGGGGCCTCCCACTCCTCTTTCTATTCTGGTTAGAGCCAGTTTGCTCTGTTCTGTGAAGGGAGTAGTACACAGCGTTGTACGAGATCTTCCGTTTCTTGGCAATTTCTGGAATAGCCTTCATTTCTCAGAACAAGAATAGACTGACGAGATTAAGAAGAAAGTTCTTTGTTTCTGGCCATTTTGAGCCTGTAATCGAACCCACAAATGCTGGTTCTCCAGATACTCAACTAGTCTAAAGAAGGCCTGTTTTATTTCTTCTTGAATTAGTTTTTCCGCTGTGCTAACATAATTGCAAAAGGGTTTTCTAATGATGAATTAGCCTTTTAAAATGATAAACTTGGATTAGCTAACACAACGTGCCATTGGAACACATGAGTGATGGTTGCTGATAATGGGCCTCTGTACACCTATGTAGATATTCAAATAAAAATCTGCCGTTTCCAGTTACAATAGTCATTTACAACATTAACAATGTCTACACTGTATTTCTGATCAGTTTTATTTTATTTTAATGGACAGAAAATGTGCTTTTCTTTCTAAAGCAAGGACATTTCTAAGTGACCCCAAACTTTTGAACGGTAGTATATACGCATATATATTGACATGTGCACTTATTGATGTATATAGCCTACAAATCAGGATTTTATTGGAGTTATGCCATAAAAAAAATCACTGGTCCACATTGTCAGGCCATGGTGGAACGGTTTTACGCTCATTCTCGGGCTGCGGTAAGGCAAGACCATTATGGGCGAGACCGATTAACGGATCCATACCCGGAAGTGGGTGGTTGAGTCACTGACTGGTTACCACGGCATAGATACTGCCTGCTGGGATGAGGCAGAGAACCGGAGAATCGCAGAGATTGCTAGAAATCGGAGGCACAACTAATCAAACTATCGCTCCAACACACGGCGCTGTCGAGGCATAGACGGTAGAACTAACACGTCGTCAAAATGATGGAAGAGATACCGGTAGATAGATTTCAGGTGCCGAGCGCAGTCCAGGGAGAGATGCAGCCGCTTGTAAGTGAAATGTGTTTTTTCCTTGTGACGATTAATTCATGCATAGGCTAATATATGATGTTCCTATATTATGAGACTAAGCTTGCCTACTACGTGTTTAATGCCATAAATGTTTGCTAATAATGGATTGTTGGATTTAGATTTTGTCCTGGTGTTATTTTGTTGCATTTATTTTGCTCTCTGATAAAGGTAACACATGTCGCATTATTCTCCGGATGCAGCCATAAGGTCAATAAAAGATTATGCCTGGCTTTATGGCGATGAGAAGTGAATTTAGAGAAGACCTTGATCAATATAGGCTATCCGTTTTTTAAGAGATGGAGATGGTGAGCTGCGTAGTGTTAATCGGTGATGCCTGGCGAAAAAAGAAATCCCTACACCCTGGCAGAGCCATATCCGCTCTGGGGACAAGCATAGGCCTATGAGGCAAAGGCCAGCTTTAACACTGTCACTGCAAAAAATCCTAAGTAGTTGATTGGAATGTATGTGACTGATTATGTTATTATTGAATTGTAGGTTATTACTGAACATCACAAAGCAATCGAGTGACCTATCAGAGCAACTAAGGCCTAGCTGATGTTCGATTACTTCGTCATGCAGAGACTGCGTGGAGCGGTACATATGTCGTGTTTAACTCTGAATCAAACCCACTGGTTCGCATCAGATGCCGTTAGGTGTATAGTGCTGTGTCTTGTCAGTGCAGAGTTCATTTCTCAGGGCTGCTTTTAGTAGGTATGAGTGAAATGTGCATCATGGGAGTCATCTCTCTCTCTCTCTCTTTCTCTTTCTCTAGGACCCTGCGTCATCCACAGCTTCTTCTGAGGCAGACTCAGATACGAGGGAGGGGGAGCCAGTCACTATTAACTACAAGCCCTCTCCTCTGCAGGTGAAGATAGGTGAGTGTAAGGCTCAGCTGAACCTACTGCCTGCTTCTATTTATTTCAGCACCTTGGACAGGGGTCACATGACTGGAGGAATACAAAGGAGAAGAGTGTAGTGGAAAGGCTAGGTGTAGTGGAGTCAAGGCTCAATCATTCCCCCCCCAAAAAAAACATATTACCAAAATGAAAGGCATAAATATAAACACATTGATACATCTCATTGTGATGTCCAGTCTGTGAAATCATTGAATGACTCAAGAGTAGAAAAGAGCATTATTAGGCCGTATCTGTTAGGTAGCAAATTTAGCGTTTTTGTAATAAGATGACCACTCCCTCCTCATGATATCCTTTCAACAAATATGTCCCCATAACATATGCGAAGAGGGAGAGACTCCTCTTTTTTGGAAGACACTGGTCCCACAAAACCTCAAACTAGCCGGCTGCAGCCATTAGCCCGACTTGTGTACATAGTTTTCCTCCATATATCCGTGTGCCATGCAACATTAAGATTGTTAAACATTTGCGTATGTTGTGTATTTTTTGGGGGGGTGGAAAGTTTTCTCTACAAGTGCAACACCATCACCCACAGATTTGGATACTGGGTCGTTCCACCAATTCAGTGGTAAAAAAAAAAAAAAAAAGCTTTTGAGTTCACATCATTTTAACATTCTTTATTAAAGAGTACATGTCCAACTGTATTTTCTTTTTAAAAACACCTTTTCCCATCTCAAGAGTTTAAATAACAAAAATACAATAGTAAGTGCCTATTTAGTGCTAAATAAAGTAACATGTTTGACTATAACAGGGTTGACCTTTCATGGAAGCTTGTTGTGTGCAACAGAGATCAAAACAAATAGGACATTTAAAAAATATATTTCTAGCCTGTCTCTCACGTTTCATGTTTTTATTTTCATGTGCACAAGTACAGTGGAATGCCTTTCTTGCTAATTATTTCCCAACAATGCAGTAATCAACTTCAGTACTACTATAACACATGAGAAATAGAAATGAGAAGAACACGAGAAAGTAAGTTAGTTATATACAGGGCAGTGGTGGAAAAAAGTACCCAGTTGTCATACTTGAGTAAAAGTTAAGATACCTTAATAGAAAATGACTCAAGTAAAAGTAAAAGTCACCCAGAAAAATACTACTTGAGTAAAAGTCTAAAAGTATTTGATTTTAAATATAAATAAGTATCAAGTAAAAGTGAAAATATAAATCATTTCAAATTCCTTATATTAAGCAATAATGGGGAAGATGGACGACACCTGGAGGGGGGTGGAGACAAGCACAAAGACAGGTGAAACACATCTGGGTGTGACAAAGAAATAAGCCAGGGGCACCCAACATTCAGACATAATTTACAAACAAAAATAGAATTAGTCAAGTAAAGTACAGATACCCCAAAAAACTACTTAAGTAGTACTTTAAAGTATTTTTACTTATAAGTATAAGTACTTTACACCACTGATACAGGGTCAGTTCAAGGGCCAGGGCCAATACCGTATTTACAATGTGTAGGGATACTGGAGTGGTAAGGGTAGATATGTATAGGGGTAAGGTGACTAGGCATCAGGATATATGATAAACAGAGTAACAGCAGAATACAGTATATAGTGTGTGTGTGTGTGTGTTTTATTTTTTTATTTCACCTTTATTTAACCAGGTAGGTCAGTTGAGAACAAGTTCTCATTTGCAACTGCGACCTGGCCAAGACAAAGCAAAGCAGTGCAACAAAAACAACACAGAGTTACACAGTAAACAAACATAGTCAAAAACACAGTAGAAAATCTATATACAGAGTGCAAAATGTAGTGCAAAATGCAGTAAGGTTAGGAGGTAGGACAATAAATAGACCATAGTGGTGAAATAAATTACAGATTATCATTAACACAGGAATGAAGGATGTGCAAATTATGATGTGCAAATAGAGATACTGGAGTGCAAGATTAGTGAAAATAACAAAAATAAATATGGGGATGAGGTAGTAGTGTGGGCTATTTACAGAAGGGCTGTATACAGGTGCAGTGATCGATAAGCAGCTTTGACAGCTGATGCTTAAAGTTAGTGAGGGAGAACCTCTAGCTTCAATGAGTGTGTGTGTGTGTGTGTGTGTGTGTGTGTGTGTGTGTGTGTGTGTGTGTGTGTGTGTGTAGTCAGTATTTATTTGTGTGCATGTTATGTGTGTGTGTGAGCAAATTAAGTGTGTGTGTGTGTGTGTGTGTGTATAGATTCATAAAAAAATAGAACAGTCAATGCAGATAATCCATGTAGCCGTTCTGTTAGCTATTTAGCAATATTATGGCTTGGGGATAGAAGATGTTCAGGAGGCTGTTGGTGTCAGGCTTGTTGCTCCGGTACCACTTTCCATGCGGAAGCTGAGAGAACAGTCTATAGCTTGGGTGGCTGGAGTCTTCAACTATTTTTCAGCCTTCCTTTCACACCGCCTGATATACACTACATGACCAAAAGTATGTGGACAGCTCTTCAAATTAGTGGATTCGGCTATTTCAGCCACACCCGTTACTGACAGGTGTTTAAAATTGAGCACACAGCCATTCAATCTCCATAGACAAACATCGGCAGTAGAATGGCCTTACTGAAGAGCTCAGTGACTTTCAAAGTGGCACCGTCATAGGTCATAAGTCATTTTGTCAAATTTCTGCCCTGCTAGAGCTGCCCCTGTCAACTGTAAGTGCTTTTATTGTGAAGTGGAAACATCTAGGAGCAACAACGGCCACACAAACTCACAAGACGGGACTGCAGAGTGCTGAAGTGCATAGCACGTAATAATCGTCTGTCCTCGGTTGCAACACTCAATACCGAGTTCCAAACTGCCTCTAGAAGCAACGTCAGCACAAAAACTGTTCGTCGGAAGCTTCATGAAGTGGGTTTCCATGGCCGAGCAGTCGCACACAAGCCTAAGATCAACATGCGCAATGCCAAGCGTCGGCTTAAGTAGTGTAAAGCTCGCCACCATTGGACTCTGGAGCAGTGAAAACGTGTTCTCTGAAGTGAAGAATCACGCTTCACCATCTGGCAGTCCGACGTACGAATCTGGGTCTGGTGGATGCCAGGAAAACACTACCTTCCCCAATGCATAGTGCCAACTGTAAAGTTTGGTGGAGGAGCTAGGACCCTTAGTTCCAGTGAAGGGAAATCTTGGCGCTACAGCATACAATTACATTATAGATGATTCTGTGCTTTCAACTTTGTAGCAATTGTTTTCGGAAGGCCCTTTCCTGTTTCAACACGACAATGCCCCCGTGCACAAAGTGAGGTCCATACAGAAATAGTTTGTTGAGATTGGTGTGGAACATCTTGACTAGCCTGCACAGAGCCCTGACCTCAACCCCATCGAACACCTTTGGGATGAATTGGAACGCAGACTGCGAGCCAGGCCTAATCGCCCAACATCAGTGCCCAACCTCACTAATGCTCTTGTGGCTGAATGGAGGCAAGTCCCTGCAGCAATGTTTCAACATCTAGTGGAAAGCCTTCCCAGAAGAGTGGAGGCTGTTATAGCAGCAAAGGGGGGACCAACTCCATATTAATGCCCATGATTATGGAATTAGATGTTTTACGAGCAGGTGTATGTTAATTTTTAGCACTTTTCTGGGTTTCCTGATTGTTTTTATTGCTTTCCTGGGAGATTTATCAGAGATAGACATGACAGTGATATTTATCATTTCATCAGTGGACTTCCTGCTAGGGCACACCGCCTCAGTGCTAACAGTATAACTCATGTTCATAGGCACGATTACTGCATACAATAACTGTAGGATTGACATTAGGTTACTTACATTATGACTGCCAACGCCCCTGGGACAATGTACATTTGCAGCATCACTATGACAACTCAGCGACGCAATGGTAGGGATTATCTGAGCAGGGCTTGGGTCACTGAGAAGTCATTGTCTCAACGCAGACTTGAAATGCGTGGACAGGGTCCAGGAGCCAAGATGATTCGGATGGACGCCGCCATTCCTGTAGAGCGTCTTCTGTTTCCTGTTTTTTTAGCTAGAAGGTTAGGATGGCCCTGGCCTGTCGTATTTGACACAGTACTGAATCAGAACCAGATGACCAGCTGAATGTCGTCATGAGACTGGTCAGCTGAGAGCTGCCATGCCAGGATTGTGACTGTATTGTATACACTGAGTGTACAAAACGCTAGACTGACCAGGTGAATCCAGGTGAAAGCTATAATCCTTTATTGAGGTCACCAGTTAAATCCACTTCAATCAGTGTAGATGAAGGGGAGGAGACAGGTTAAAGAAGGATTTCTAAGCATTGAGACATGGATTGTGTATGTGTGCCGTTCAGAGGGTGAATGGGCAAGTACAAAAGATTTAAGTGCCTTTGAACGGTGTATGGTAGTAGGTGCCAGGCGCACCGGTTTGACTGTGTCAAGAACTGCAATGCTGCTTAGTTTTTCGTGCTCAACAGTTCTCTGTGTGTATCAAGAACGGTCCAGCCAACATGGCACAACTGTGGGAAGCATTGAAGTCAACACGGGCCAGAATCCCTGTGGAATGCTTTCGACACATTGTGGAGTCCATGCCCTGACAAATTTTGCGAAAAAGGGGGTGCAACTCAATATTACAAAATGTTTTGTAAACTCTGTGTATTTTTGTCCATCCTCTAATGTCACGTTCTGTAATGTGCAGAGAAACAGCGTGAGCTGGCCAGGAAGGGATCACTGAAAAATGGCAATGCAGGAAGTCCAGTGAACCAGCAGCCCAAGAAAAACAATGTGATGGCCAGAACACGGTGAGAGTTGACTTTGGTCCTGACTAGGGACCATTCATCTTTTTTATTTGTCCTTATGTTCCTCTTCACTGGTATCTTCAACCTCTCCTCTCTCTTTCATTCACTCCCTCTCTCCTCTCCACAGGCTGGTGGTGCCCAATAAGGGCTACTCCTCCTTAGACCAGAGCCCTGATGAGAAGCCCCTGGTTGCCCTAGATACAGACAGGTAAGTGACAACATCAATGACAGTCATACACAGACAATGGGACCATCACCCTTTACTCTCAGAACTGTCAACATACTGTAGATAGAGTATTTAGGTTATTGGCAGTGTGCGAGGTGAACATAAATATAAGATCAACAGCGATGACATGAATCTATGCAAATGACCATACACTTCCATTTACGTTGCAGTGACGATGACTTCGACATGTCCAGATACTCATCTTCAGGATATTCTTCAGCCGAGGTGAGATGTGTGAGGGCCCAGGTACCTATTCACTCCCGGTAAAGATACAACAGCCGACATAAGGAGAGACTAGGCAAGAACATTTTGAATTTTGTAGAACAACTGAGTAAAGACCGCTGCATTCAAATAAAACATGTTGAGACCGTTTCCACTGTGATGGTACCTCATTGCAATGTCATAATACAACTTTGAAAGAAAGTTGCCATTGGTTGAAGCAAGGTGTTGTATCAAACGAGTACCATGAAATACATACACCAGAAATAGGGCACATATTCTGCTAGGCTTGCTAGCTAGCTAACTGCAGCAAAATACAGTCAGATCCAATATTATTGGTACCCTTGATAACGATTAGCAATATTGTATGCAAATAGTACATTGTATTAATTTATACTAATACAATTGCTTAGAGAAAGGGATTTTGTTTAACAAGTAATAAAAAATATATCTAAAAATAAATTGGCATCCCTGTTTTAAATACTCTAGCACTCTCTCTTGTGAGGATAACGCCACTGAGCCTTTTTCTAAAATGTTTTATGAGATTGGAGAACAGTTCAGGAGCTGATCTTGAACTATTCCTCCATACAGACTCTTTCCAGATCCTTGATATCCTTCATTTTTCAATGGGGGTTCAAGTCCGGAGACTGAGATGGCCATTGCAAAATGTCTATTTTCAAGTCATCTGACCACAGCACTGCCTTGAGTTTGCTAAATGGCATTGGCACTTGGATTGTAACCGGTGCTATGGTAAGATGATATGAAAATATAGTTTTTTGGCCACACACACCAGTGCTGGGTTTGGCGTCGAAAAACAGATGCATATGCAGAAAAGAACCTCATACCTACTGTAAAATATGGTGGTCCTAGGGCATCATTAACTTTACAAAGTATCTGGCCATTTTAGCCAAAAACCTGGATGCCTCTGCCAGGAGGCTGAAACTTGGCTTCAAGTGGATCGTCCAGCAAGACAAAAACTCCAAGCACACATCAAAATCCACAAAGAAATGGTTAATTGACCAAAAATTCTACATTTTGCAATGGCCATTTCAGTCTCCGGACATGAACCCCATTGAAAACCAGAGGTCTAAATTGAAAATGGCAGTCCATAAGCACAAATGAAGGATCTTGAACAATTCTGTATGGACGAATGGTCTAAGATCCCTCCCAATGTGTTCCCCAATCTCAGATCCCTCCGAATGTGTTCTCCAATCTCAGATCCCTCCCAATGTGTTCTCCAATCTCAGATCCCTCCCAATGTGTTCTCCAATCTCAGATCCCTCCCAATGTGTTCTCCAATCTCAGATCCCTCCCACTATGTTCTCCAATCTCAGATCCCTCCCAATGTGTTCTCCAATCTCAGATCCCTCCCACTATGTTCTCCAATCTCAGATCCCTCCCAATGTGTTCTCCAATCTCAGATCCCTCCCAATGTGTTCTCCAATCTCATTCTCATAAAACATTTTAGAAAACAAATTAAGGAGAGGGTGCTTGAGTATTAAAAACGGGTGACAATCATTTTAACCCGTCTTTTTGAGATGTGTTAAACAAAATGTATTTCTCTCAGCAATTGTTAGTATATTAGTTAAAAATAATATTATTTTCTAAAATGTTTGAGCATACAATATAGCTCAGTATTTGTATTATTACATTTTTTTGCTAATCTTTATTAAGCCTGCAAAAGGCTAGCTGTCTGCTTGGCTAGCTAGCCAACTGCTTGACTAAACACAGAACTTCTGCATACTGTTCTCTGATTTTCTAAATGGACCCATCTCTTTTAAAATCTTTAGCCGACATGAGACATCCTAAAACTAGACTGTTTAGATCAAGCAAACTTTCTTTTAAAACGGCATAAAACAAGCTCGTCTCGTCTCGGCTGTTGTATCTGTAATGGGCTTTACAGTCACGCCAAGCCATCGCCACTAACTCCTCACCTCACTCACAATCTCAAGGTTATCTCCCTTCACAAACCTAATTACAGTAAATGTGGATTACTGTTGGATAAAAATTCAGGCTAACTATATTCATTATCCAAATATCAAACTATCACCACAACTGACTCATTCTCAGAGCCTGATGTCTTCATCATGAAACCATTTAGCTATTGTACGAAAACTATTTCCAAAAGCCTGATGTTGCTACTGTATCACAGAAGTGACCAATGGCAAAGACCAGAGGTGCGCCCTCTGTACATTTCTATGGACAGCAGAGCCTTTCTCCGCTTGCTCGAGAACTAAATGAGGAAACAAGTCGAGATCGGATCGTGGAAACACAGGCCCGGTAGAGATATGATTCTGAAAGTAACGGACATGTTGTTTGACAAAGTAACTGTAATAATATTACTCAATTTGAGAAAGTAACATATTACTTTAATCCCTTACTCGTAAAAGTAATCTGATTACATATTGCATTACTTTACTTCCTTACGTAACGCATTACTTTTGTAAATGTGTTACCCCCAACACTGCCCCTGACCATCCCCTACACCCCCTAGTAACAAGGCTGACCATCCCCTACACTCCCTAGTAACAAGGCTGACCATCCCCTACACCCCCTAGTAACAAGGCTGACCATCCCCTACACTCCCTAGTAACAAGGCTGACCATCCCCTACACTCCCTAGTAACAAGGCTGACCATCCCCTACACCCCCTAGTAACAAGGCTGACCATCCCCTACACCCCCTAGTAACAAGGCTGACCATCCCCTACACCTCCTAGTAACAAGGCTGACCATCCCCTACACTCCCTAGTAACAAGGCTGACCATCCCCTACACCCCCTAGTAACAAGGCTGACCATCCCCTACACTCCCTAGTAACAAGGCTGACCATCCCCTACACTCCCTAGTAACAAGGCTGACCATCCCCTACACCCCCGAGTAACAAGGCTGACCATCCCCTACACTCCCTAGTAACAAGGCTGACCATCCCCTACACTCCCTAGTAACAAGGCTGACCATCCCCTACACCCCCTAGTAACAAGGATGACCATCCCCTACACCCCCTAGTAACAAGGCTGATCATCCCCTACACCCCCTAGTAACATGGCTGACCATCCCCTACACCCCCTAGTAACAAGGCTGATCATCCCCTACACCCCCTAGTAACATGGCTGACCATCCCCTACACCCCCTAGTAACATGGCTGACCATCCCCTACACCCCCTAGTAACATGGCTGACCATCCCCTACACACCCTAGTAACATGGCTGACCATCCCCTACACCCCCTAGTAACATGGCTGACCATCCCCTACACCCCCTAGTAACATGGCCATATCTCCACCCTCACAGCAAATCAACCAGGACCTGAATATCCAGCTGTTGAAGGATGGTTACCGGCTGGACGAGATCCCTGACGACGAGGACCTGGATCTGATCCCGCCCAAATCTGTCAACCCCACCTGCATGTGCTGCCAAGCCACCTCCTCCACCTCCTGTCAAATCCAGTAGCTCACACGTCGCTAGAGCAGCGACCGAGAGCATTGATAGAATATGATAATTATATGACAACAAATAATTAAGACGAGGAAAGTTAAGACAAAAATACACAAACATTTTCAAATACGACTAACAGTGATTACTTCCTCCTATGGTAGGACATGCACTTCTGTTTGTGTTTGAGGCCTCTCGGATGCCTCCTCCGGGCCAATATTGTGTTATACAAGTGAAAATGAAAACAAATCAAGGTCAGTTGATTACAAAATCATTTTCATTTCCCTAAGAATAAGACGTATTATTGTAACTGCTGATCAAAGCTGCTCTACTTACCTGACTTCAAGGTCATATTTATTGCTTTTTATTCAGTTTATTTTTTTGGGTAATGGACTTTTTATTTGAAGGATTTGAGGTATGTGCTGGGGTGTTTTTTTGAAGATGCATCTCTGGTTATGTATATCTGGTATCTGTAATTTGGTACTGAAAGCAGGGTTGTGTAGCACAGGCCTGGTCAATACGCTCATTCAGTCTACATTCTTACCCGCTTTCTCATTTTTTATATTGGTTTGAGGTATTTATGGTTTGGGTTTTTTAAGAATGAATGTATTTCAAAGGGATGACATGGATGATGAGCACGTAATGTAAATGGATTGGGAGGTTTATCTGAATTGGCTGTTTGTTCCCACATCTTACTACTACACATCACCGCTATTTTGTCCATTCTTCATTGATGTATCACCTTTGAATGTCTTATTTTTGCACATTTGAATTTGTTTGGGCTCTATGGTGATATTCGTACATATTTCCCTAATATGCGACGATTCTTATTCAAGAGGAAGATATTGAATTCATACTTTGCTCACCTATCATTGGACTCATTCTAGAATATAATGCTTTCCCAGCTAGATGACACAATTCACCCCCCATAGAGGCCAAAGGGAACAAGTGGTTGTGTAATAAAAGTATAAGCTGACTTTAAATAGCTTTTGGATACAGCCTGTTATGACATCCTACCATGCCCCTCCCACAGTGTCTTAACTAGCCACTCCCCTATTACGTTCAGTAATAGGGGAGTGGCTAGTTAGGCACACACAGCACTTATCCCTCACTGTCACCCTCACTCAAACACCCCTCAGTGTACATTTGTATTTAGAGTATGCCTGAAGTAAAGAACATTAAAACAAAATGTGTACATTTATTGCAAGTTTCATGACTTAATGTATTTGAAAGGTATTTGCAATATATGAATGTGTGCAATTCAATTACATTTAGACAGATTTTTTTTTACGATTATGTTCTCATGTAGACACTTCCATTCCAGTATATAACAATGTTATTGTTCTGTGTAGCGTATGATATCAATAAACACAAATCCATCTAAACCTGCGTAGGGTGTCTCTAATGTCTATAGTTCTGGACATAAAAAAGTTCCCTTTTACAAATTGCTTTGCTGCAGCCATGATGAAAACTTGCTGGGTGACGGCAAGTACTAAGTACAGCTGTGGGGCTTGGCATGCACTCTGTTGACCGTATGGCTAATGTAAGGGTATGGTAATTACATCAGGTAGATCATACAGATGTACAAAGTTAATTGTTTTAATGTTAAAGGTATCTGACAATTAATTAGACAGGTATTTACGGTGAGCAATAGTATCATAAGTTATCCACAGGATCATGTTGAAAATGACAGCTTCAGACTTTCAGAAAACTTCAAAACGTCAATAATGCTGAGCAGAAATTCAAGCTGAAAGGCACAGATTATTACACAAATCCCTATACAAATAACAAAATGAATGTACAAAGTTAAAAAATGTTGAGAAATAAAACAAATAGTTAATTTCGCCAGTAATGCAAATATTGTAGTAGTAATCTAAGGTGCAACAGAACTTTACATTATTTTTCGATATTTTAAAAGTTTAATGAGTATCCCATCTGTGACTTGAACAACCTTTTAACTGCACTGCTTTGTGGTAGCCCTATAACGTAGTATACCGTTAGCATAATTAAGGCAGTTCATTATCAACTACTAGCACACACGACTACCAACTTGATGATCAATTCATTATCAACTACTAGCACACACGACTACCAACTTGATGATCAATTCATTATCAACTACTAGCACACACGACTACCAACTTGATGATCAATTCATTATCAACTACTAGCACACACGACTACCAACTTGATGATCAATTCATTATCAACTACTAGCACACACGACTACCAACTTGATGATCAATTCATTATCAACTACTAGCACACACGACTACCAACTTGATGATCAATTCATTATCAACTACTAGCACACACGTGACTACCAAGTTGATTTATACTATTACATTATGAAGCACTTTTCTACAATAGACCTCTCATTGTCTGGCAGTGTAAAAACATTGTCCAAATATACAAACATTTCGGTGATGATATTGCTCACACCACCAGGGGTCACTACAGACCAGTACAAATCTATTACTAAACAGAAAACAACCAGGGTCATGTTCAGTAGGGCACTAGGCACACAGTAGCAAAACCTTTTAATAAACATTTTTAACAGACAGTAAAGTACCCAGCCTACACTCTTAGAAAAAAGGGTTCCAACAGGTTTCTTCAGCTGTCCCCATAGGAGAACCCTTTTTGGTTCCATGTGGAACCCTCTGTGTGAAGGGTTCTAAATGGAACCAAAAATAGTTATTCAAAGGGTTCTCCTATGGGGACAGCTGAATAACCCCTTTTAGGTTCTAGATAGGACCTTTTTTTCTAAGTATACCTCCACCTCCCTGTAGTGTATTTTGTTGTGTGTTTGTGTGTGTGTGTGTGTGTGTGTGTCTCACACACCAGTTGGGCTCTGGTCTCCAGAGTCTAAGGAGGAGAGGGAGGCAGAGGTGCGGTGCCTTCTGACCACGGGGCCCTGAAGCATGCTGGGGTGGAAGCCTGCATGGCGGCGTGCGTGTTTGGTCAGGTGATCACTCCTCATGAAACACTTGTCACATAGCGGGCAGGTGAAGCGCTTCTCCCCCGTGTGTGTGCGGTAGTGGCGTGTCAACTCGTCTGAGCGCGAAAACCTCTTAGTACAGTCTGGCCAGGTACACTGGAATGGCCTCTCGCCTGGAAAAACCATAGCCACCATGAGGAAGAAGAGAAGGAAGAAGGAATAATTAGAGTAATTATCAGGAGTTCTCAAGACAGTGTGACAAAGGTAAAAAATAAAAATAATCAAATTAGCCAACATTGACGTTACAAAGGTGTGCAATTGAGTGGAGATGTGGGCTTTGAGACCACTTATTTATTATAACTACAGATCGGTAACTGGAGGTGTAATACTTAATAACTTGCTATAAGCACATAAGAGCTTTCAGAATATTGTATTCTTATAACAATGCTAAATACAGTAACAATAGCCTAATATGTTCTCTATGTATCAACATTTCTACTCACTCTAAATGGTAGCAATTTTGTCTGCAACATTATATGTTTATTATATAATGATCTACAGGGGTTCCTATATGCTCATAACAAATGATACAAGCAGGCTGTAGTTTTACTGACTGATCATTTAGCATTTGTATCGCAAATAGGCCTAATTTATTCACGTGTTTTCCTCCATGACCACATGTCTATGGAAGCCTGTTCATAATTATGAGACAGTAAGTCATAATTATGATATAGTAAGTCAGAATTATGAGATAGTATAATTATGAGATAGTAAGTTGTTATTATTCGATAATAAGTCATAATAATGAGATAGTAAGTCTGGATTATGGACATTGAATTGTCCTGCAAGTTCACAACCTTTTAAAGGGGCAATCTGGGATTCAAACAATAACAAAAGGCACTTTATTGGTAAATAAATAGACACAAGGACTCTCACATATAGATGCAATTTGCCTGCCGGTTTTGTTATACGTTCATCATGTTCCTTTACACCTCATGGCACAACAAGCTTAATACTAATATAGACATTGACTTTTCTTTAACTAAACATGTATACAACATTATGTGAAAGAATCATAAAGTCCAAAAATGTTGAATTACCCACAATCCTCTAAAATCAGAGTCACGTGACAAGATATGAAATGCAAGGTGATTAAAACCAAAGACTTCCAATTACTTCAATCAGTCAATTTGTTCCCTTTGGTTTTATCCTCATGAAAGATACTTACAGTTTGAGCAACATATTTCATTGTATTTATTCTTAGATTAATTTTGGAAAATGAAATTAACAAATCTTTGAAATTAAATTTTTGTGAAAAATGTTTTTGGGGTATTTTGACACTTTATTGAGACAGTAATAGGGGATACAGATAGGTGGGAGAAACAGATGGAAGGGTTGGAGGGGGATTTAACCCTGGTATTTAGGGTTGGAGGGGGGATTTAACCCTGGTATTTAGGGTTGGAGGGGGGATTTAACCCTGGTATTTAGGGTTGGAGGGGGGGATTTAACCCTGGTATTTAGGGTTGGAGGGGGGATTTAACCCTGGTATTTAGGGTTGGAGGGGGGATTTACCCCTGGTATTTGGGGTTGGAGGGGGGATTTAACCCTGGTATTTAGGGTTGGAGGGGGGATTTAACCCTGGTATTTAGGGTTGGAGGGGGGATTTAACCCTGGTATTTGGGGTTGGAGGGGGGATTTACCCCTGGTATTTGGGGTTGGAGGGGGGATTTAACCCTGGTATTTAGGGTTGGAGGGGGGATTTAACCCTGGTATTTAGGGTTGGAGGGGGGATTTAACCCTGGTATTTAGGGTTGGAGGGGGGATTTAACCCTGGTATTTAGGGTTGGAGGGGGGGATTTAACCCTGGTATTTAGGGTTGGAGGGGGGATTTAACCCTGGTATTTAGGGTTGGAGGGGGGATTTAACCCTGGTATTTAGGGTTGGAGGGGGATTTAACCCTGGTATTTAGGGTTGGAGGGGGATTTAACCCTGGTATTTGGGGTTGATGGTATCAGCCCAAGGGTGCTTAGGGTCTGTGCTGACCAACTGTGTGGAATACTCCAGCGACCTTTAAACCTTAGCCTGAGCCTGGAAAGGGTCCCTGTGCTGTGGGAAGCATCTTGCCTCGTCCCAGTGCCCAAGAAGGCGCCCAGAAGAATGACTTCAGACCTGTGGCGCTAACATCCCACATCATGAAGACCCTGGAAAGGTTAGTCCTCGCTCACCTCAGACCCCTGGTGTGTACATCACTGGACCCCCTGCAGTTCGCATATCAGCGCAACCGCGGGGTGTCCAGATTAGTCTTTAGCTCAGTGCGGATGTTGCCTGTAATCCATGGCTTCTGTTTGGAATATGTACGTACTGTCACTGTGGGGACATCAATGCACTTATTAATGAAGCCGGTGACTGATGTAATAAACTCCTCAATTTCATTGGATGAATCCCGGAACATATTCCAGTCTGTGCTAGAAAAACAGTCCTGTAGTTTAGCATCCGCTTCATAGGACCACTTCCGTATTGAACATATCACTGGTACTTCCTGTTTGAGTTTTTGCTTGTAAGCAGGAATCAGGAGGACAGAGTTATGGTCAGATTTGCCAAATGGAGGGCGAGGGAGAGCTTTGTATGTGTCTCTGTATATGGAGTAAAGGTGATTTTGAGGTTTTTTTCTCCTCTAGTAGAGGAGGTAGAACTGAGGTGCTGGTAGAACTGAGGTGCTGGTAGAACTGAGGTGCTGGAGAACTGAGGTGCTGGTAGAACTGAGGTGCTGGTAGAACTGAGGTGCTGGTAGAACTGAGGTGCAGGTAGAACTGAGGTGCTGGTAGAACTGAGGTGCTGGTAGAACTGAGGTGCAGGTGAACTGAGGTGCTGGTAGAACTGAGGTGCTGGTAGAACTGAGGTGATAAGGATTTCAGTTGTCCTGCATTAAAATCACTGGCCACTAGAGCGCTGCCTCTGGATGAGAATTTTCTTGTTTGCTTATGACCCTATACAGCTCTTTGAGTGCAGTCTTAGTGCCAGCATCGTTTTGTGTTAGTAAATAGACATCTACAAAAAAATATACACTGTATGAAAACTCTCTTTATATACTGTATTCTAACTCAGGCGAGCAGAACCTCGAGACTTCCTTAACATTAGATTGCTCACCAGTTTTTGTTGACAGAGACACACCCCACGGATCTAACCGGATGCTGCTTGTTCTTGTTCTGTCATGACTCCGAAGAGCATGGTATATTACAGTTCTTAATGTCCCATTGATAGGATAGTCTCGAACGGACCTTGTCCATTTTGTCCTCCAGCACATTTGCCAATAAAACAGAGGGTAGGGGAGGTTTATTCACTCGCCATCATAGTCAAATCAATGTGCCCGCACGGCGACCTCTATAGAGACGTTTCTTTATCTTCAGAGTGTCGGGGGATAAGGGCTTGGTCCGAGGTCAACAGTATGTCCTGTGCCAAAGACTCATTAAAGTAGACGTCTTCATCCAGATCGAGGTGAGTGATTGCTGTTCTGATGTCCAGAAGCTTTTTTCGGTCATAGGAAAAAAAGATCAGCGAAAAAAAACCACACAAAATAGCAGAATTGGTCAGGTACACATTAAACGGCAGCTATCCATCCCAGCGCCTTCTTATTCAATTTGTTCATTTTTACGGCCCCTCCTAATTCTAATCTGTTTAAATAAAGCATTCAAAAATAAAGGTGGAATTCCACAAAGAATATGATCCATAGGCTCTTATCATCAATCAATATCTTGGCTATTATCCATTAGCATTTGTAAACCATTGATTGTATGAGAAACACTGTTTTTGTGTTTTGATGATGCCTTTTACATGCACTGAACGTTTTGTCAATATTAATGTTGAAGAACCACTTTGGGTGTTTCAGAGAACTTCATTATGTGCATTAAAATACTTATATTGGGTTTACATTCAAACACCTTCCAAACACCAGAGCTCAGCTTTTTCACTACTTTTCATGGTTTCATTACAAATATAATGGTATTTTAAGATTTTCTATTTTTACAGTGTAACAATGACTTACTATCTCGCAATTATGACTTACTATCTTATAATTATGACTTAGTATATCATCACGACTTACTATCTCATAACTATGACTTAGTGTCTCATAATTATCACTTACATATATCATAATAATGACTTACTATCGCATAATTATGACTTACTATCTCATAACTCATAGTCAGATTAAATGTTTTGGGTGGCGGGAACGGACTTCCATACATGTCTCCCGTTTAGGCCCACCTGCGCGCTCCTCCTCTATGCCCATGGTCACACCCCCCGCTTTGAAACACATAAATGCACACATACCGGTAGGTAGTATTCCAGCACGTACGCATGATGGTTACCTAGATTATTTATAAAGACCAAACTATGACAGAGAGAGCCTTATGATTTTGCAATAGGCCATAAACACGGATCCCATTCTTTGGAAAAACTGAATGGTCAAAGTTATGTCCTCATTCATCCCTGCACCAGTGTGGCCTACAGAATGACACAGTAGCCAGGCTAAGAATCTAAGAATTGAACTCCAGTGTTTGACAAAGAATTTTCGACTGTACGCCTAAAATGTATTTTCTTTATAGTCATAGATAACGCTATGTAGCATAACCTTTACAATACGTACCAGTGTGCACTCTCAGGTGGGCTTTGAGGTGTGATGACTTGCCATACATCTTCCCACAGCTGCTGAACGGGCAACAATGTATCTTCTCTGGGGACACGTGCATAATCACAGCCTTCTTGTTCCATGACTGCTTTTCTGCCGAGTTCTGTTGCGCCTTTACAGTACCCCGACTGTCCCTGCTTACCCTGTGACCACACCGGTGTCCGTTAATCTGGCTGTTGACATCACTTTGGCCCAGACATCTACTACCCCCACCACATGTCCCACTGCGTGTGTTCTGGTTACATGTGTTCAGGTCGAGCAAAATCATCGCCACCATTAACAAAGTCCTGTTTTCTTGGTTCTCTTTGGACATGTCCTCTGTCGATTTGGCATCGGGACAACGGTCCTCCGGTGACCGGTTAGAGATGGAAACTAAACACTGCGCAGCGAGATCTACCTCCGACATTGCCGAAACCTTTTCTTTTGCCGATTAAAAATCACTTCTCTATACGGACGCTGCTATATTCGGCTTTAATAAATCGACTATCCTTGTGATTTGTCAGGAAGCGGAGTTATCTTCACATCGCAGTGATTTCATTACCATGTGGGTTTTTAGTTTCACACGTGCAGTCTTTGTGAATATGCTTACTGAAATTGAACAAATAAGCACCCTTTTGGTGTCTAGGCTACTAACTATATCAAACTAAACTTTTAAAGTATTGCAGTTTGTTTTATTCCTCGCTAGCCTGTATGGAATAAATACGGTCCTGGAATAGTGTGGGTTCCGCTGTCCTCTTGCTCTCCTCACCACTGCGTCAATTTGTCCTAATTTAGATGTACTGCATCAAGCAGTTCCCAACTCCAAGAAAGAAATTCGCGGAATCACACGGTGTCATAATAAAACAGGGCTGCAATTGGCTACGAGTATGTGTGACGTATTTTTATATAGCCTACGCTACTTGGAATAGCTCGTATATTGATTGATTGACGGGATGGCGGTCCAATCACTGGATGAACATTCGATTATGCTGCTCCGCGTGGCTATGGCCCGTGCGGAACAGGGGGGAAAGTGGTGAGGGGGGAGCGCCTTGTCAAATCAAACAGTAATCTGCGCCCCTCGGTCATGTTGTCAACAAATCAGCCTAGTGCATCGTCCAGAAACATACAACATCTCTTTTCCATAAAATGTGTTTTTCAAATTCCAAAGATTGTATTGGGAAGGACAGAATGCTAGTCATTACTCCACCTGCTTATTTGCGTCACTTTTCTTTTGATTCGACATCGCCAGACGCCGTAGGCTTTGAATGGGGCACCTGGCTCACGCCCCGGAGGCAGACTGGTTTGAAAACAAGTGCAAAATCCCCGGGCGCCCAGGCCAGATTAATCAAATCCCCTCAATCCACACACGTGTCCTTTTTGACACATCCTTGTTGCAACATCAATTCTCGAACTCATTGCCCTAACACGTTTCTTGGCCACGGAACACGTTGTATCTTTAAAGTTTAGAAAAACAATTCGTTTTTGTTATATTCCAGTATACCTAATGAAAACTAAGGTAGTCTCGTGTAGCTCAGTTGGTAGAGCATGGCTTTTGCAACACTCAGGGTTGTGGGTTCGATTCCCACGGGGGACTTGTATGGGGGAAAAAAGTCTGAAAATAGATGTAATTCGCTCTGGATAAAAGCGTCTGCTTATGTATGTGTGTATGCATAGCCCTGAAGTCCAGGTCGCAGGAGGATACAGCCAATGAGGCTGCTTTTAACAAAAGCCTCTCCAAACGTAAACCCCTTTATCCGAGTTCACCCAAGGACCCTGGGAAGATCTCAGTTGCATGCCGTTGCGTCCTCGCGTCCTCTCTCCTCGTCTCTTTCTCAAAACCCATTGGAGGAGAACGTCAGAGGGGCGGGACAGTAGGCTTCCACGCCCACTCCAAACGTGTTTTGGAAAGCGTCGACATGTTGATCAGGCGTACTTTTACTAAAGAACCCGCAATTCAAATTAGATGCACTTTTCAATGAAATTATTCAATCCTATGTTTCGGTTTATAGACTCGTCCTAGGTAGGCTAGCCTATATCTAATATCAGAATTAAATTAGTCTATAGCCTTCTCGTCGTAGGCTATAGTGGGAATAAGGCTACCGCCTGCCTTTTCATTATGCTGGCCCTCCCATTAGGCAAGATTAGGCAATCGCCTATGGCGCAACTTGAATTTAAGGCGATTTAAATTGGAGTTACTTAAATTGGAAGATATCAACACGCTGTTGCAACTGCCGATCAATTGTTAGAACGCATTAGATTGATGTAACAGTAGTCATATTGGGCTACATGTAAAACAACAACACTGGCTGTTGTTGACAAGTATATTCAGTTCATATACAAAAATATAAATGCAACATGTAAAGTGTTGGTCCCATGTTTCATGAGCTGAAAAAAAATACATTTTCCATGAACACAAAAATATAATTTCTCTCAAATGTTGTACACATATTTGTTTACATACCTGTTAGTGAGCATTTCTCCTTTGCCAAGAGATAATCCATCCACCTGACAGGTGTGGCATATCAATTAGCTGATTAAACAGCATGATCATTACACAGGTGCACCTTTTGCTGGGGACAATACAAGGCTATTCTAAAATGTGCAGTTTTGTCACACAACACAATGCCACAGATGTCTCAAGTTTTTAGGGAGCGTGCAATTGGCATGCTGACTGCAGGAATGTCCACCAGAGTGGTTGTCAGATCATTTAATGTTAATTTCTCTACCATAAGCCGCCCCCAACATTGTTTTAAAGAATTTGGCAGTACGTCCAACCAGCCTCACATCCACAGATCACGTGTATGGCGTTGTGTGGGCGAGCGGTTTGATGATGTCAACGTTGTGAACAGAGTGCCCATGGTGGCGGTGGGGTTATGGTATGGGCAAGCATATGCTACAGACAACGAACACGATTAGATTTTCTTGATGGCAATTTGAATGCACAGAGATACCGTGACGAGATCCTGAGGCCCATTGTCGTGCCATTCATCCGCCGAGTATGTTTGGGATGCTCTGGATCGACATGTACGACAGCGTGTTCCAGTTCCTGCCAATATCCAACAACTTTGCACAGCCATTGAAAAGGAGTGGGACAACATTCCACAGGCCACAATCAACAGCCTGATCAACTGTAGATGTGTAACGCTGCATGAGGCAAATGGTGGTCACACCAGATACTGACTGGTTTTCTGATCCACGCCCCTACCTTTTTTTAAGGTATCTGTTACGAACAGATACATATCTCTATTCCCAGTCATATGAAATCCGTAGATTAGGGCCTGATGTCTTTATATGAACTGTAACTCAGTAAAATCTTAGAAATTGTTGCATGTTGCGTTTATATTTTTGTTCAGTGTACTTATTATTGATATTTCATTCAGTGATTGAAATTATGACCCCATCCTCAGTAGCCTATTCCAGAAGGATATTGGGAAACAGAAGCATTTCTTACCTCGAAATCGCTTTGCTATTCATGTTGAATAAATGGGTCTATTGATTTGAACTAAGCAAGCTGCTAAATCGTTCAGTTTACATCTTGTCTACATCTTGTCTAAGCTACTGGCACAAAATAGCACAATTGCCAGAAAATAGCCTAACATCATTTCATAAGTTCATAAATTCATCCAAGTGTTTCTTGCTCAGAGATTTCGAGATCCTCTGTCCAACTTTCATAACTCAAACTCTCCTGTCGGATTGATCTATAGTTATGGACATGCTCAAAGGGGATTGGTTTACAATTATAAACCTGGTTTGAGCCCTTAATGCTGATTGTCTGAAATATCAGACCATATACCATGCGTATTACAAAAAAATACTTTTTACTTTTCTAATGATGTTGGTAACCAGTTTATAATAGCAATAAGGCACCCTGGGGATTTGTGGTATATGGCCAATATACCCCGGCTAACGGCTGTATCCAGGCACTCCGTGTTGCGTCATGCTTAAGAACATCCCTTAGCCGTGGTATATTGGCCATATACCACACCCCCTTGTGCCTTATTGCTTAATCATAGCTGTCAAACGAGTTAAACCGACATCCATTGATGGAAAATTATCTGGAGAGTTAAATAAGCGCAAATGATCTTTTCTCTTGTGTATTCAAATTCCTTAATTACATCATGTCATAGCGCGCAATAATTATTATTTTGAGGAAAACCTAATTGTTAATACGATTTTCCTTCTTAATTGGCTCAATAACATTATGGAAAAAGGGTTTATTTACTATGTAAAAAAAAATGAGGCTAGTTTTCATGCCTTTTGGGGGGGTTTATGTGGTCAATTGTTAGAAATATTTTCAATATCTGGCAACCCTGCACAAACCCCATCCCCCCCCCCCCCCCCCCCCCCAGCCATCCCCACCAATCACTCTATCAGTAACAGCCTGCTTCACTGCCTGACAGTCAGCAGCAGGTCACAGTGAAATATATATATTTTTAAGTGAAATTACATGGCAGCCAATACACCCGCGACATCGTTTTCAAAGTATCCCAATTGCACGAAAATCGCGGACATGGCAACCCTGACTATAACAGGTGAGTGTGCAGCAGAGTGTGTTCACGTGTGACGATAGAACAGAATGTTCTCTTCCGTGAACTCAGAATGAACTCATGCGCCATTGCAGTTCTAAACGGGCCACTTCAATAGGGTCCAGCTGTGACGTCATCTCTCAGAGCCGTTATCACTCAGGGCCTTTTTGCTGCTAACTGATATTGTATATCATCTTTCATGTCCAGTACAAATCTATAGAAAAGTGGGGGTGTCGAAAGGAGTGGGCGTATCGAAAGGAACCATATAAGGATAAGTGGGGGTGTCAATAAGACTATTTTAACACTAGAAGCGCTGGAATTGAATAGGGTCCAGCTGCGATGTCATCTCTTAGAGCAGTCGTCCCTCAGGGTCTCTATGCTTCCACCTACTGATATGTCATCTCTCAGTGCAGTGCATCTCTCAGGAGATGTGCAGGTGTCGAAAGGACTCTTTTAACACGAGAATCGGTGGAATTCCATAACTACTAGAACCGCCATGACTTGATATTTAAATTATTATTATTTCAAATATTCAGTAATAAGTAATACATTGTAAAATGTATTTACATTTACGAAAAACGTAACAATACATACATGCTGTGGTGGAAAAAGTACCCAATGTCATACTAAAAGTAAAGATAACTTTATTCAAGTAAAATTGAAAGTCACCCAGTAAAATACTACTTGAGTAAAAATCTAAAAGTATTTGGTTTTAAATACACTTAAGTATCAAAAGTAAAATTATAAATAATTTATAATTCCTTATATTAGGCAATCCAGATGGCACCATTTTCTTAGGCAAACCAGAAGGCACCGTTTTTATTTTATTTTCGGATAGCCAATGGCACACTCCATCATTCAGACATCATTTACAAACAAAGCATGTGTGTTTAGTGAGTCTGCCAGATCAGAGGCAGTAGGGATGACCAGGGATGCTCTCTTTATTAGTGCGTGAATTGGACCATTTTCCAGTCCTGCTAAGCATTCAAAATCTAATGAGTACTTTTGGGTGTCAAGGAAAAAGTACAATAATTTCTTACGGAATGTAGCGAAGTAAAAGAAGAAAAAAATATCAATTAAAGTACATATACCCCAAAAAACTACTTAAGAAGTACCCTAAAGTATTTTTACTTAAGTACTTTACACCACTGCATAACGTTCAAAGACAGCTCACAGTGAGTGACTAAACATGTTTTTTTTTGCATAACTGAAATTCCTAACGTCCTAACGTCCAAATGACATCTTGAGTGGCTTCTTTTGAAAACCCCCCCACTTCTCCTTATATGGTTCCTTTCGAAAAGTCAACTCCTTTCGAACCCTCCACTTTTCCTGAGAGATGCACTGCACTGAGAGATGACATATCAATAGGTGGAAGCACAGAGAACCTGAGGGACGACTGCTTTGTAACAAACACCATGTTACAAAGGAGTCTAACTTGGAATGATCAATGCCTGAGAATGTTGTCCATTCAGTGAATGTTGTCCATTCAGTGAATGTTGTCCATTCAGAGAATCCGCGTTCAGCATCTATATAAGACTGGGCTACTACTTTGAGTAAAGGACCAAAGGGTTGATAGATGTGGTGACAACTGCAGAGAATTGCGCTCCATTGACTAAGCATTGTTTAAAGCGATAGTTCACCCAAATTACAAATTACATATTGGTTTCTGTACCCTGTAAGCAGTCTATGGAGAAGTATGACAGCATCCATGCTTTGGTTTTGTTTCCCTGGTTTTGTTTCTAACGTTTTAGCATTTGTGGCACAAATAAATTGAAAGTTATTGTACCTACAGTACCAGTCAAAAATGTGGACACACCTACTCATTCAAGAGTTGTTTTTAATTTTACTATACATCAAAACTGTTAAATAACACATGGAATAATGTAGTAAACAAAAAAGTGTTCAATCAAAATATATTTTAGATTTTAGATTCTTCAAAGTAGCCACACTTTGCCTTGAGGACAGCTTTGCACACTCTTGGTATTCTCTCAAACAGCTTCATGAGGAATGCTTTTCCAACAGTCTTGATGGATTTCCCACATATGCTGAGCACTTGTTGGCTGCTTTTTCTTCACTCTGGGGTCCAACTCATCTCAAACCATCTCAATTGGGTTGTGGTCGGGTGATTATAGAGGCCAGGTCATCACTCTCGTTCTTGGTCAAATAGCCCTTACACAGCCTGGAGGTGTGTTGGGTCATTGTCCTGTTGAAAAACAAATGATAGTCCCACTAAGCGCAAACCAGATAGGATGGCGTATCGCTGCAGAATGCTGTGGTAGACATGCTGGTTTATTGTGCCTTGAATTCTAAATAAATCACAGACAGTGTCACCAGCATAGCACCCCCACATGATCACACCTCCTCCTCCATGATTCACGGTGGGAACCACACATGCGTAACTCATCTGTTCATTTACTCTGCGTTTCACAAAGACGGTTGGAACCAATAATCTTAAATTTGGACAGATATCCACCGGTCTAATGTCCATTGCGTGTGTTTCTTAGCCCAAGCAAGTCTCTTCTCCTTATTGGTGTCCTTTAGTAGTGGTTTCTTTGCAGCAATTTGACCATGAAGGCCTGATTCACACAGTCTCCTCTGAAGAGTTGATGTTGAGATGTGTCTGTTACTTGGACTCTTTGAAGCATTTATTTGGTCTGCAATTTCTGAGGCTGGTAACTCTAATGAACGTATCCTCTGCACCAGAGGTAACTCTGGGTCTTCCTTTCCTGTGGCGGTCCTCATAAGAGCCAGTTTCGTTATATCGCTTGATGGTTTTTGCTACTGCACTTGAAGAAACTTTCAAAGTTCTTGAAATTTCCCGGATTTACTGACCTTTATGTCTTAAAGTAATGATGGACTGTCATTTGTCTTTGCTTATTTGAGCTTAATATAGACTTGGTATTTTACCAAATAGGGTTATCTTCTGTATACCACCCCTAACTTGTCACAACCCAACTGATTGACTCAAACGCATTAAGAAGGAAAGAAATTCCACAAGTTAACTTTTAACAAGGCACACCTGTTAATTGAAATGCATTCCAGGTGACTAACTCATGAAGCTCCTGGAGCAAATAAAAACTATGAAATAACACATATGGAATCATGTAGTAACCAAAAAAGTGTTAATCAAATCAAAATATATTTTATAATTGAGATTCTTCAAAGTAGCCACCCTTTGCCTTGATGACAGCTTTGCACACTCTTGGCATTTGATTAACACTTTTTTGGTTACTGCATGATTCCATATGTGTTATTTCATAGTTTTTATGTCTTCACTATTATTCTACAAACTATTATTCTACAACTGGTGCAAATAAAGAAAAACCCTTGAATGAGTAGTTATGTCCAAACCTTTGACTGGCACTGTATATTAGAATGTTTTGACTTCATGTCCAAATCATCTATAAGTAACTTAGTTGAGCTACCCAATCAATTTGAGATACTTAAGGATGATTTGAGCGTGATGTGTGAAAAATGCTAATATAGGTACCATGACTTGTACCATGATTTGTGCCACGAATGCTAAAACGATAAAATATTAGCATTTGAAAACAGTGCCAGGAAAACAAAACCAAAGCATAGATTGCTTGCATACCTTTCCCATGGACTGCTTACAGAGTAAAGGAAACCAATATGTAATAAACTGTCCCTTTAACAACAACGTTACAACAAGTTAGTTATAACATTATTACCTGTGTTCCTGGTAAACACGATGCATCCTTTTCATAACACATTGAAAAATAGCCTACAACTGAGACACCATAGTTATGTATTCATGTCTTTATTTAATAATGCATGCCAGACATGATCCTATTCATATTGAAGAATACAGATTTGCATTTGCATCCAAATACTCACAACTGTGAGGCAATTAAAAATCTCTCTCTCTCTCTCTCTCTCTCTCTCTCTCTCTCTCTCTCTCTCTCTCTCTCTCTCTCTCTCTCTCTCTCTCACTCTCTCTCTCTCTCACTCTCTCTCACTCTCTCTCTCTCTATCTATCTCTCTCTCTCACTCTCTCTATCTCTCTCTCTCTCTCACTCTCTCTATCTCTCTCTCTCACTCTCTCTCTCTCTCTATCTCTCACTCTATCTCTCTCTCTCTCTCTCTCTCTCTCTCATCAATTTCACAGAATATTTTTCTGTACATAATCAGTGGAAAAACTGCATGCATTAAAAGGACACTAAATAAAGTGAGACTTCTGGAAGATAAGTCCCCTCAAGTAGAACTACAATATCAGCATTATTGCAGAAATGTGCTTGGACTCACCAACGAGTAGCCTACTCACCAACGAGTAGCCTACTCACCAACAGATTGAGGGGAAATAAAAACCTTTTTTGAACTATAACCATAATCTATGATTCACAAAACTGTATGCTGCAGTATAGGAAAATATTGAGAAAATACTGTATATAACTTTTAGTTGGATGGCATTGGCAGAATTCTCAGTATTAAGCTACTGTCATTTCTGTGTCCTCAGACATACATAGACCTCTCTTTTATTTTATATATCAGTATATTGTACAACAGCAACATATACAAAACATTTACAGAGAATTTACACATGATTTAGAAGTGCTATGGACGCTTGTCCTTGCATGTCCCTCTCTATAAGGAAAACAGAAAGATTTCTTATGTCCCCGTGAGGGCTGAGAGCCCATTCACTGAGGTTACTTTAAGGACCCAGGACCCAAACCAGTGCCTGAACAAAAAGCCAAAGGGCAACCAAACCATCACCTTATCTCTCCTCTATTACAACGTAATGCTCCTTCAACAAGCGTATTCGACGGTGTTCAGACAAAACCTCACCAATAACTAACATGAGAATCCAAAACTGTGCATGTTTTTTAGTTATGACTATATGCACACTGCACCTAGTTTTGAACAAAAACCCAAGCCGAAAGGTCTATTCTTCACACTTTGTGATCGTATTAAAGCTTATTGTTGGTTTTAGTTGGTTTGAACTTTGACCCTTGTGTCCACAAAAGCGGCGGAAGGGTTGGGTTTCATAGAACACAACTGAAGTGAGAAGTCATATTACATTTCCTTACACAAACAAACTAAGAAAATATAGATCTAAGGTCCCATGAGAATTTGGGTTGAATGCATACGCACAGTGATTAGCGGAGGGCTGTCTGCTCAAGAGAGAATTAAGTATTCTTTATTTTACAACACATTTCCTCCATCTGCTGAGCGTCACTTGCACATCTGCATCCTTACAAAACAAAACAGAGACCCAGTTTAGGACATTTATAAGGCAAATGAAACATTCAAATCAAGATTGAAGATACACAGAGAGCAGCCAGTCCGTCCGTCCATCCGCCCCCCCCCCCCCCCCCCCCCTAAACAATCAAAAGGCATAGAGTGCCAGTGTCACTTCCTACATCTGTCTTTTAGGTCTTGCACATGTTCTTAGCCATGAAATCAATGCCTTTCTCCAGTGTACGACAAAACGCTGTAAACACTTCAGAAATGATCTGCATTATATATCCCAACAGTTAAGATATATCTGATAGATGTAGATGTTTTAATTACTGTGAATTTCAAATAGCCACGCCATGCTTGAAAGGCACCCTAAGTTTGGTAATGCTTGTATCGGAGTATTGCTTTAAAATATCCAATTTACATTAAAAAATATATTTTTTCATTTTCTTTGACAGCTGCTCAAGAACATACAATATAAACAAATTATTCAATACGTTAATTATGATTGCGGTGTACAATATATTAATGAATCACATAATATATGACGTAAATCATATAATACATCAGTGCTTATAGGTGACACCTTTTATAAACGTTAAAAGCTTGTAATAATTCAATACTTTAAATTAGACAAAATAGCACTGAGAAGATATAAATAGTCAGTTCGTATTTCAAACAGCCATTCAACTATTCAATGTATGCAACAAAATAGGTAAACATATGAAAATTGCAATGTAATTCAATTGAATTGATGTAATTTTGATACATTATAATACCTTTTTTTTTTGAGAACCTGTGATGTAAATGTTACTCATCCATTGATTCAAACATGTTGTAACAGGTATTCCACACCAGTCAGATATTATTCATTGTAATAAATTAGGTTCTCTGCCATTGCTTTTTCACATTAACTTCAAAGATCCCTCTACCTCTCTTAAAATGCATACGATTCATAGAGCTGACTCTTTTGCAAATGTTTCAAATAACTCCCATCTTGCTGAATTCAGTTCTCTAACCATTCTCTTCTAGCCTACTCATACAATGTACAGTATTCTGCAGTCCTACATATTTTGCAGACAATTCTCTGCCGTTTTCAGTTCAGCATTCTAGGCGATTACTTCGGTCAGTCTGGTGCTTCAATTTAAATAGTATAAATAATGAATGAATGCCAAAAAGAGTAAGAAGGACGGATCCAATGATAGTTCACAGGCCAGTGTCTGTCTAGCTTCGATTTCCAGCCTGCTCATCTTGACGCTCACTATTCATACCGAACAGCACGTGGCAGACCAAAGCAACAGAATGCTGCTGCCACAGAAATGGAAAATAATGGGTACAATTACAAGTCATGTTTAACATTTGGTTGCTAAAAAGGCTACCTTAATGGTTTTGATTTCTTCGTGCCAATTTCAACGTGGGTTTTAGTGGTTGGGATGAAGGACTCCTCAAATAGGATCACAGCTCCCTCTTGTGTCCAGTTCTGAGTTTATCACGGAGCAAAAAAAAATGATAACATTGGGATGATGCTGGCGCTATCAAACAATAGGTTATTAGAGTGCATGTATGACTATGTGTGTGTGCGTTTTAACACTTTGTTCCCTCCTCTACACTGTATTCACCAGTGACAATAAGCCCGGTTGACTGGGGACTGGACAACATAAGCAAATAATTATTACTGAGGCCATGTAGGTAATATATTTTAGTGCCCTGATTCCGGCCCTGGAACTCTGTTGGGTCAATGCTACATTACCGTCAGTGTGCATGGATTTTAAATCAAGGACATGCATTATACATAATAGAGCACTATTATATACAGAAATTCAACCTGCATCACCAGTTGGCTGGCCTCTATGTGTCATCCACTACAGTCACTACTGCTGTAATCTAGTTCACCAGACTCCTCCCCCTACAGCTCAGACCGTCTGTTGGACCAAAGCTTCAAACATGGCCTTCATTAAAGCCCATAGAAAGATCAGGAAAACGTTCCGGCCCATAGCCATTGGCTTAATTTCTAATCAATCACCTCCCTTCCGATCACCTCAACTCACCACAAGATCTTTATTCGGAGCCACAACTATTTAAATTTTATTTTTAACTACCACATAGACCAAATTTGAGTTGTTGGTGTTTCAGGCTTATATGTGATACATACAATTACCCTGGTGACTAGGTTACTACTGCTGCTACTGTTGTAGCACGCAGCCACAGGAGCATGCAGTGCTGACCTATAGTCATATATTGTCAGGTGGCCTAGTTGATCAAGACTCTGACTAAACTGATTGTTTTCTATGTGGACTAGAATAGTGTTCTGTGACTTGTGATGCATTACAGTAATAGTGTGTTGACTTGACAAAAAAAATGTTAGACAGACATGGCACATGCCCTCCATCACCAAACACGCAATGAGAGAAAGCTTGAGGAGCGGGTAAGAACTACCCTAGCTTCATAGCACTTTGTTTAAGACTGGTAGGTGCCCCCCCCAGCCAGCCCTATGGTCCTGTATAACAGAATGTGCCCTGTCCTGTTTCTGTCCCTTCATCATTGTCACGTGTAGTTGTGTCTGCTGTCGAAGCTGCGGAACGCAGAGGGGGTGGTCAGCTTCCTCATGGAGAGGCTGTCTGTCTTGGCGTCAGGCCGCGCCCCAGACTTGCTCCTCAGGAAGGGGTTCCTGGGTTCCCCCAGCCCCCCACGGTCTGCACCCCTCTCCATCCTCTCACTGACCGACAGGCTTTTTCTGTGTGGAACAGGGGCCAAGGAGAGGTGGGAGGAGTCGTCTGAGGAGCAGCTGTTGGCTCGTTCCAGCCTGGAGAAGGGCGAGCAGAAGGAGGTCCCACTCATCCCTCTTAAGCCCCCCCCCATGTGACGGGGCTCGGGGGCATGGGCCAGGTCCTCTAGGTCTTCAGGGTCTGACTCTGTGTGGCTGAGCTCAGCCTCGCGCTCTGGGTGGGAGGAGCTCATGTCCGGGGGCTTGTCAAAGGGGAACGAGGTGGAACCTCCGGGGGAGTGGGACCGGTCGCCGGTGGTGTAAGGGGCGGAGACACACCTGGTGTCTATGCAGTCGGTGATGCTAGTGTACTCAGCCGCTTTGACCTGACCCCCTGCCCCTAGGCCTCCGTAGCAGCATTGCGGTGTGAACATGAGGCTGTGAGACTTGACCAGCTGAGGCTCTTCCAGGTAGCTCCCGCCGCCAGTGGACAGGTAGCGGCTGCTCTTGGAACGCTCCAGCAGGCCCGCTGATGGGGGTGGAGAGGGGTCCAGTTCCCAGGGTGGCATGGTATTATCTGGGAGCAGGTAGGCAGAGCATAGCGACAGGTCTGCAGTCACAGTGTCCTCGAACACGGCCCCACCCTCAGAGTGTCTGTCACCCAACCCGCTGCCTCCGCCATAGTCCCTCCCGCTCGACAGCACCGCCTCCATAATCTCAGAGTGGAGCGAGGAGTCGCGAAGGAGGGGAGGGGCCATCCTCAGTGGGTCGAAGAAGACCTTGGCTGGCCCCTCCTCCTCGGATGCCGACACAAAGATGTCGATGCAGGAAGAGGGGCGGTGCTGCTGGGAGACGGACAGCGTGGCCAGTGGGAGGGGCTTAGACTCCTTGGGGGCGGTGCACAAGGCCACCGACTGTGAGCTATTGGCTCGTTGCAGGCTGAAGGAGTGCTCCTTGAGGAAACGGTCAGCCTTGTCGGGCCCGGCTCGCTCGCGACCTCCGCCCACATAGAAAGAGTGGCTGCGTGTGCGCATGGCCAGACTGGTGGGGGAGGGCGGCGACATGGAGCCCTCTGCACCCTCATTGAGCCGGTAGGAGTTCCCCTCTTGGCTGTTGAAGCTGCTCTGGCGCAGAATGTATGCTGCGTCTGGGCACTCACCCTGACGCAGAATGTAGGCCGAGTCTGTGCAGTCGGAGGAGGTGCGTGAGCGGGCCTTGTTGACCTCGCCCTGCTCCACCCCTGTGACTCGTTCCAGAGCCACAGCGATCCGACCAATCAACTCCTCCATCTGGGCCAGACGGATGTCCACGGTCTGTAGAGATGCCTTCATGAAGTGTTCTCTCTCATTCACCTCCTCCAGACGCATGGCCATGTTCTCCACTCTGAAACAGACAGAGAGAAGAGAGAGAGAGAGAGAGAGAGAGAGAGAGAGAGAGAGAGAGAGAGAAAGGGGAGAGAGAAGGGAGGGGGGAGGTGGAGAGAGAGAAGGGAGGTAGAGAGAGATGAGGGGGAGAGAGAAGGGGGAGGGAGAGAGAGAGAGGAGGGGAGGGAGAGAGAGAAGAGAGGGAGAGAGAGAGAGGAGGGGAGGGAGAGAGAGAAGAGAGGGAGAGGGAGAGAGGAGGGGAGGGAGAGAGAGAAGAGAGGGAGAGGGAGAGAGGAGGGGAGGGAGGGAGAGAGAGAGAGAAGAGAGGGAGAGAGAAGGGGGAGGGAGAGGGAGAGAGGAGGGGGTAAAAGTGATGATATTGTCCTTGATTGGAAATAATGACAGCAAAGTAAGAGCCTACATCATGTGTTGTTCTAGAAGAGTCCAGACACCTTTTTGAGTTATTTACCCCAAACAGCAAATCTCTTCCTCATCCTCGTTGTGTATTATGGGGGCCGTTACGAACTTTATCCACAACATTATATTCAATTTTATTACGACACGAAAACCTTGTCGTCCATTCTATAAGTAACTGCGAAAATAAAGGAAACAAAGTACATTGAAAGCATACAGAGCTTCCACACAGGAAGTTCCAGAAACGTGTAGAATATGTGCCAAGGCGCAATGAAGCTTTTCTGGTGGCTCGTCGTCGCCCAACACCCTATTAAGACACGTTATGTTGATGTTTATTTTATTTTGACAGTTACCTGTAGCAACACAGAGAATGGAACAGCTAGATAGGGGAAACGGCTCGAGTTGCACAAAACTGAATATTAAAAATATAAAAAACAAAGTTCATAATGACACATTTTTGTGTATACAACATATAAAGACATGCATCAGTATCGTTCTAAAATGACGTATGATGATGAGGAAGTGATTTGCTGACAGAAAAGTAAGAGCCTACATCATGTGTTATACTTAAGCATGACAGGATTGTGTTTGCTCATGTCCAACCTCTCTGACGTCACTCGGATCCTCTCGTCATTCGAGGAGTTGAAGCGGTCATCTTTCTCACGGAAGTACTCCTCAATGCACTGCTCCTCAAAGTCATGAACTTTCTTCAGCTCGTCTTCAGTGATGAAGAGCTCTGTGATAGAAGGATGATGAAAAGTAACATGGAAGGATAAGTGGAAACAAGGAAGGATGGATCATTCTATATGCTAGAGGAAGAAGCGATAAGTATAATTTTTGTCTTAATCTGTTGTTGTCCAGTACTGTCTTTTTGCTAGCTACGCAAATAACAATTATAGGGAGAGATAACGTTTTTGTAATGTTACTCGTAATGTTCCCCTACTATCTGAGTGTTAGTTAGTGGAACATTCTATATATGTTAGCAAAAACCTTCTGAGAACTTTTTTAGCATGTTTTGGCATTAGAGTCAGAAGAATATTCCATCAACGTCCCACCAAACATACACAGAACATGGTTGCCATGTTCTCAGAACATAAGATACAAATGTTGTAGACCCGGTTTCATGGGAACGTTGCAGGAACATTTCTGTGTATCAGTTCATCAGTCATGATGTCGCCTGATGTTTCTGCTGAGTTGTTCTGCAGAGTTATTCGAGTAAGACTCAACGTCACTCTCTGACCTGAGTGTCTTACTTAGTTATTTTCAGACGACTTAGCTCTTTTGTAGATTTGTCGACTAGGTGTGTGTTTTCTCTGACTGTTTTCTCATCTCCCTTTAGGAGATGCTCCCCACTCCTTGGCTGCAACCATTCTAATTTAGTATACTCTGCGCGTCCAACCCATGTGGAATACCTGGTCTCCGGCAGCATTTGGAACTGCCCATCTGCGGTCAAGAACGCCCATCCGTCCCTGAATCTCAAACTATTTTAGTAAATATCTTCTTGAAACTGCTGTAAAGTGGAAGAATATTTTCAGCAGCTGCTGGGTAGGTACCTAGACTTGTTTACAAGTAACGTTATTGCTATCCAATGTTGAATTACTGCATGTTTTCTTAGCTAAGCTAGCTAGCTCAAGTTGACACAAACCATTTCGGTCTGTTTTAAATTCCTTGTAAATATCTTGCTGTGCGACCTAGAAGAAAATTACCCAGAAAATTATTGTGATGATGCCATAGAGAATAAACTGAGTTCAGATTTGTGACCGTTAGTTTTTCACCTTTACTACAGAGAAAATGGCTTTTGTCTAGCAGTTGAAAAGATATGACCCATATCATCGGCACAGCGTTTTTTATTTCGGATTGACAGGCCACATTTTACACATAAACCACATTGTGGGCCAGCCTCAGCCGCTAAAGCCGATGCGAATGACCAGTGCACAGGTGTTGTATTGAGGTGCCTGCTGACCTAAGGTGCTTCCACTGGGCAGCTCTATCAGTGTAGCTAGTAACATGGCCAATTCTTTCCCCTCCCAAGATTATATTCAAATAGGATAGCAGCCTACACAATAAATACCTCATATTAGTAGCCATGTAGATGTCACATGACACAGTCTACTTAATGGGGAGAGCATGAACGGCAACAATACCGGGACGTAGTGTTCTACTTAGCTATCACAACCCTGTGACATAGGCTGTGTGATTCAGTTCACTAGCTCTGTCACACTGAAGAATTAGAGGTTTATCCACATTGCTCCAAATTTCTAAATATGTTTTTGCTCCTGCTACTCTGTATAGTTCCATTTCTTCAAATGTCAAATTTAGAAGTTAGGGGTCATTCTGAATGGTTAAAGGGATAATTTGGTTTTCAGCATGTTAGACCTCATTTTCCACTTACTTTTAGTGTTGAAGCATCATTCAGACAGTTGTTTTGGTCAGAGTTCCATTCCTAAGATTTCTTTGGCTGGCTTCATTGCTTGCATGAGCAATATAGTGGTAGTGGCCAGACAGAGCTTGGTTCTCGAGGTTGGCACAGTGACGACACAGCTTTCAATCACTATACCGCCCAAAATCATTAAATCCAAATCAAACCAGCATCCAGCAACAGTGCCCAGAGAGAGAGAGAGTCACAGAGAACTGGGGGTGTAAATGTAAAAAATCTGAGAAAACTGCAAGGCAATTCTGACTGAAATTGAGTGTCTGTGCTGTTCCAATGGGACTTGATAATGCCAACACTTGAAGAACAAAATGTGTCTGGCAAAGACACTGATGATATCGGTCACAGCACAACAGATCATGCAGATTTCCCAGCCCTTATGAACCCAGGAGTAATTTAAACGTTTTTCCATGACCTATATCCATCCTGCCCTGCCTTTCTAAAGTCTTCGAAAGCCAAGTTAACAAACAGATAACTGACCACTTCGAATCCCACCATACCTTCTCTGCTATGCAATCTGGTTTCCGAGCTGGTCATGGGTGCACCTCAGCTACGCTCAAGGTACTGAACGTTATCATAACCTCCATCGATAAAAGACAGTACTGTGCAGCCGTCTTCATCGACCTGGCCAAGGCTTTCGACTCTGTCAATCACCGCATTCTTATTGGCAGACTCAACAGCCTTGGTTTCTCAAGTGACTGCCTTGCCTGGTTCTCCAACTACTTCGCAGACAGAGTTCAGTGTGTCAAATCGGAGGGCCTATTGTCCGATCCTCTGGCAGTTTCTATGGGGGTGCCACAGGGTTCAATTCTTGGGCCAACCCTTTTCTCTATATACATCAACGATGTCGCTCTCGCTGCTGGTGACTCTCTGATCCATCTCTACGCAGACGACACCATTCTGTATACATCTGGCCCCTCTTTGGACACTGTGTTTACTAACCTTCAAACAAGCTTCAATGCCATACAACACTCCTTCCGTGGCCTCCAACTGCTCTTAAATGCTAGTAAAACTAAATGCATGCTTTTCTATCGAACGCTGCCCGCACCCGCCCACCGGACTATCATCACTACTCTCGACGGGTCCGACTTAGAATACGTTGACTCCTACAAATACCTAGGCGTCTGGTTAGACTGTAAACTCAACTTCCAGACTCACATCAACCATCTCCAATCCAAAATTAAATCCAGATTCGGCTTCCTATTTCGCAACAAAGCCTCCTTCACTCATGCTGCCAAACATGCCCTTATAAAACTGACTATCCTACCGATACTTGATTTCAGCGATGTAATTTACAAATTAGCCTCCAACACTCTGCTCAGCAAATTGGATGTAATCTATCACAGTGCCATCCGTTTTGTTACCAAAGCCCCATATACTACCCACCACTGCGACCTGTATGCTCTCGTTGGCTGGCCTTCATTATATATTCGTCGCCAAACCCACTGGCTCCAGGTCATCTATAAGTCTTTATTAGGTAAATCCCCGCCCTATCTCAGCTCACTGGTCACTATAGCAACACCCACCCGTAGCATGCGCTCCAGCAGGTATATCTCACTGGCCACCCCCAAAGCCAACACCTCCTTTGGCCGCCATTCCTTCCAGTTCTCTGCTGCCAATGACTGGAACGAATTGCAAAAATCCTTGAAGCTAGAGGTTCCTATCTCCCTCACTAACTTTAAGCATCAGCTGTCAAAGCTGCTTATCGATTACTGCACCTGTATACAGCCCTTCTGTAAATAGCATCACACTACTATTTTCGCTAATCTTGCACTCCAGTATCTCTATTTGCACATCATAATTTGCACATCCTTCATTCCTGTGTTAATGCTAATCTGTAATTTATTTCACCACTATGGTCTATTTATTGTCCTACCTCCTAACCTTACTGCATTTTGCACTACATTTTGCACTCTTAACTGACTTGCCTGGGTAAATAAAATAAAAACTCTCTCCTCTTCTATCCAATTATCTCTCCTTTCTGTTAAATCCTTCTCCCTCCTGTCTTCTGATTCTGCCTCTTCAACCCTACTCCCCTCCCTTTCTGCATTCTATGACTCACACTGTCCTCTTTCCTCCCGTTTGGCTCGGCCTCCTGCGCCGTGGCTGAGTGACTAATTGCAAGTTTACAGAACAGGGCTGCGGGCAGCTGAGCAAAAAAGAGGGTAAACTAAACTTCCAGAAGACCTATCATCCTTTCACTCCGGCTCTTCCTCTGTATCAACTTCTAAAGCCACTTTCTATCACTTTAAATTTCAAGCTTCTGCCTCTAACCCTAGGAAACTCTTTCCCACTTTTTCCTCCCTGCTTAATCCTCCACCCTCCTCCCTCTCTGCAGATGATTTTGTCAACCACTTTGAAAAGAAGGTTTACAACATCCGCTCGTCAATCACTCAGCCTATTGAGTCCTACTGCTGCCACTCAGAACTACCCTACGCCTTGACCTCTTTCTCCAGATAAAATCCTGCAACTAGTGAGACCCGACAACCTGCCTGCCCACTTGACCCCATCCCCTCCTCCCTTTCCCATTCCTCACTTCCTTCATTTAACTCATTACTGACCACTGGCTGCATCCCCTCTGACATCGATCCCCTCCTCAAGAAACCAACACTCCACTCTGACATCATAAACTACAGACCGGTATCCCTTCTTTCTTTTCTTTTCAAAAAACTTGAGTGTGCTGTCTCTGACCAACTCTCTCTCTCTGTAAGTCGCTCTGGATAAGAGTGTCTGCTAAATGACTGTCAGGCTCTGGCCATAGAGAAGCTTTGCTTCTCTATATTTCTATGGTCAGAGTCTGGCAGATCTATCATTTCTATTTCTGTCTGGTGTGTGTGTGTAGGATCCCTAATTAGAGGCAGCTGCTATGCATTACCTCTAATTAGGGATCTTACTTATATGTCTGTGTTCCACTCCGTTGGCGTGGTTCATTGTTATGTTGTCTCGTGTTCGTGCTACGTGTGTCCTTTCATTATATATTATCATTTGTTATTTTGTATAGTTCGTCAGTTCATTAAATAAAGATGTCGAACTATGGATACGCTGCGCCTTGGTCTCTCTACACACCCGAACGTGACAGAATGAACCACCACCCGACCAAGCAGCGGAAAACTGGAGCGAAGGAGGAGAAAGGAAGACAGCGGCGTTATGGAGGTAAAGGAGCCCGTAGTCAACCCCAGGGAAATTTCGGGGGGGGGCTATGGGGGTGGTCTGGCAAAGAAGAGGAAGCGCCAGTACCACTATCAATGTGGAATATGACGATGCCGAAATACAAGTGGGGGGCGCAAAGCAAGAGGGAAGAGAAGGAGTTAGAGGCATATTATGGAGGCATATTAGAGGAGATGAAGCAAAAGGAGGAATATTTGGAGAAACATTTTGGAGAAGTTCTGGAGGAAATGTGGGAGATAGCAGAGGAGGTTGAAGAGGAAATGTCGGAGCTGAATAATCCGTGCCCAGTCGCCTACTCCACTCCCATGAAAGAGCAGTCCGCTTTACCGGTACCCAGTCGGGGTCCGGCCGTCTGCTCTACTCCAGTGCCAGAGCAGTCCGCTTTACCGGTGCCCAGTATGGGTCCGGCCGTCTGCTACACTCCAGTGAGCCTCTCCAGTCCGGTACGTCATGTGCCTGCTCCTCGCACTCGCCCTGAGGTGCGTGTCACCAGTCCGGCGCCATCAGTGCCGACTCCACGCACCAGGCCTCCAGTGCGCCTCTCCAGTTCGGTACGTCATGTGCCTGCTCCCCGCACTAGCCCTGAGGTGCGTGTTGTTAGTCCTGTGCCACATGTGCCGACTTCACGCACCAGGCTTCCAGTGCGCCTTCCCAGTCAGGTACGTCCTGTGCCTGCTCCCCGCACTCGCCCTGAAGTGCGTGTTATTAGTCATGTGTCACCAGTGCCGACTTCACGCACCAGGCTTCCAGTGCGCCTCCCCAGTCCGGTACGTCCCGTGCCGACTCCCCGCACTCAACCTCCAGTGCGCCTCCCTAGCCCGGTACGTCCCGTGCCGACTCCCCGCACTCGACCTCCAGTGCGTGTGCCCAGCCAGGTTCCTCCAGTGCCAGCTCCACGCACCAGGCCTCCAGTGCGCCTCCCCAGTCCGGTACGTCCCGTGCCGACTCCCCGCACTCTACCTCCAGTGCGTGTGCAAAGTCCGGTACGTCCCGTGCCGACTCCCCGCACTCAACCTCCAGTGCGCCTCCCTAGCCCGGTACGTCCCGTGCCGACTCCCCGCACTCGACCTCCAGTGCGTGTGCCCAGCCAGGTTCCTCCAGTGCCAGCTCCACGCACCAGGCCTCCAGTGCGCCTCCCCAGTCCGGTACGTCCCGTGCCGACTCCCCGCACTCTATCTCCAGTGCGCCTCCCCAGTCCGGTACGTCCCGTGCCGACTCCCCGCACTCGACTTCCAGTGCGTGAGTCCAGCCAGGTGCCTCCAGTGCCAGCTCTACGCATCAGACCGTCGGTGCGCCTCGACATCCCGGAGCCTCTCGTGATGGTCGACAGCCCGGAGCCTCCCGTGACGCTCGACAGCCCGGAGCCTCCCGTGACGCTCGACAGCCCGGAGCCTCCCGTGACGCTCGACAGCCCGGAGCCTCCCGTGACGCTCGACAGCCCGGAGCCTCCCGTGACGCTCGACAGCCCGGAGCCTCCCGTGACGCTCGACAGCCCGGAGCCTCCCGTGACGCTCGACAGCCCGGAGCCTCCCGTGACGCTCGACAGCCCGGAGCCTCCCGTGACGCTCGACAGCCCGGAGCCTCCCGTGACGCTCGACAGCCCGGAGCCTCCCGTGACGCTCGACAGCCCGGAGCCTCCCGTGACGCTCGACAGCCCAGAGCCTCCCGTGACGCTCGACAGCCCGGAGCCTCCCGTGACGCTCGACAGCCCGGAGCCTCCCGTGACGCTCGACAGCCCGGAGCCTCCCGTGACGCTCGACAGCCCGGAGCCTCCCGTGACGCTCGACAGCCCGGAACCTCCCGTGAAGATCGACAGCCCGGAACCTTCCGTGAAGCTCGACAGCCCGGAACCTCCCGTGACGCTCGACAGCCCGGAACCTTCCGTGAAGATCGACAGCCCGGAACCTTCCGTGACGATCGACAGCCCGGAACCTTCCGTGACGATTATATGGCCGGAGTCGCCTGCCACACCGGTGCTCAGTCCTGGCCCGGTTATTTGCCCCGCTCCATGGCCTGAACTTATTTCCCCACCATTGTTGTATCCAGGACCGGTGGGTTGCCCCTTTATATGGCCGGAGTCGCCTGCCACACCGGTGCCCAGTCCTGGCCCGGTTATTTGCCCCGCTCCATGGCCTGAGCCTTTTTCCCCACCATGGTCATTTCTAGGACTGGTGGGTTGCCCCTTTATATGGCCGGAGTCACCTGTTACACCGATGCCCAGTCCTGGCCCGGTTATTTGCCCCGCTCCTTGGCCTGAGCCTTTTGCCCCACCATGGTCATTTCCAGGACCAGTGGGTTGCCCCTTTAAATGGCCTGAGTCGCCAGCCACACCGGGCCCAGTAGAAATGGGGAGGAAGCTAGCCACTTCGCCGGGGCCGGAACCGCCACCTGCGATCGTGTGATGTTTTTTTTTTCCTCCCTTACCCTTCCCTCATGTTTGTGTTTAATTTTCTTGCGGCCGGGAGTCCGCGCCTTTGGGGGGGGGTACTGTCAGGCTCTGGCCATAGAGAAGCTTTGCTTCTCTATATTTCTATGGTCAGAGTCTGGCAGATCTATCATTTCTATTTCTGTCTGGTGTGTGTGTGTAGGATCCCTAATTAGAGGCAGCTGCTATGCATTACCTCTAATTAGGGATCTTACTTATATGTCTGTGTTCCACTCCGTTGGCGTGGTTCATTGTTATGTTGTCTCGTGTTCGTGCTACGTGTGTCCTTTCATTATATATTATCATTTGTTATTTTGTATAGTTCGTCAGTTCATTAAATAAAGATGTCGAACTATGGATACGCTGCGCCTTGGTCTCTCTACACACCCGAACGTGACAATGACTCAAATGTAAATGTGACATTTCTAAAGGATTTGTATTGGGCCTAGCCCATGTACTCACTAAGGCCATAGTCTCTCTCGTCTTCGTCGTGCTTCCGCCAGCGACAGCACAGGTGCTTGAGGACCATGGTCATGTGACTGAAGATGATGAGGGGAGGGGGGAGGATGGGCCGCTCGTAGAAGGTCATGATGAGCTGGTATCTCTGGAACTTCCACACCTGGTTGGAGATGGACTTCACCTCGAAGAAGGTGTTGCTATGTCAACAGACAGTAACAACCAAAATGTCAAACCAACCCAGAATGCAATAGCTTGGTTTATTTACCAAACGTTTTATGCTTACATTTCTATGAAGATGGAATATAGGCCATGTTATGAAACACTTACCCCCTCTTCCAACCACCCTCCATTTCAGCTAACCCATATACATTTAATGAATCCTTCCACCCACCTACCTACCCACTACTAAAGTCACACTACAGCCTCTACTACTACCTTGCCTGCTACTACTACTCCTAAGATCTTCCTACACTGACTTTTGACAAAAATGCCAGTAAAACATAGATGTATAAACAGTATGTTCCTTACACTCCACTGCTATTTGCATTGGAACTTCATTGGCATTTCATGGTAATTAGTCAAGACATTGGGAGGGGATCGTTCTTACTACAGTATTTTACACAAATGGCAATAGCTCACAATAACAGGAAATTGTCACTATAATGACTATCAATAGCAGATTAAACATCTTATTATGTGTATATGCTACATTATACAACGGGTGGGTCTAATCCTGAATATTGATTGGTTAAAAGCGCATTCCAGCCGGTGTCTATTCCATAAGATACAACCGGCTAAATCTATAACATTAAAATGCCTATTTACTCTGTTCCATCTAACTGCGCAATCCACTGTCTCATCAGCCCTTCCAGGCCGGTTTATAAACTTGATCTCCACTATAAAAAGCATCTTGACATCATCTTGCATTTCTTTTAGAATAACATTTCGTTTTCAGCAGCAGAGATTTGTATAAACCTTGTTGTATGTCTCTCCGACATTTGCAACATTGTTTCAATATTCAAATTAGATCTCCAACTGTCCCATAGTAATGAACGTGTAGATGTCGGGAGTCGGGACGAGACAGACAGGCAGCGTTTCTCAGCCAGTCGAAAACATGAATCAGATGGCATAATTTTTATGGATATATACAAAGAAATGCCAATTGAAAAAAGATCAAACGAAACAAAGTGCAGCTAGTTTACAGTCTTTCCAGCTTCAGTTTGAAGTTATTGTGCTAGCTGTGTTGTTGGCTAGCTCCTCTGAACAACAGTGTCCTAATGAGAGACCACATTTTCTATGCCAGGCGAAATCGTGCCTCGATAGCTCTTTTTAATTTTTTTTTTTTTTTTTACCTATATTTAACTTGGCAATCAGTTAAGAAAAAATTCTTATTTACAATGACAGCCTACCTACAGGGTCAGGCCCTGGAGAAAATTAGGGTTAAGAAAACAGCTTAAACAACTGTTGTTATTCTGTCTTTTGACGTGACTGTAAGTTAGCCGTAGTTGGCTAGCTAGCAAGCAACTGCCAGCCAGTATGGCAATGGAACATTCTGAACAAACGACTGGGTCGCGTCCATAGATACAGAGCAAAGAGACTGAACGACTGGGTTGCATCTCTGGCAACCGAACCAATAGAACGAACGACCAGCCGGCTTGGGTAGCAACCCTAGATTATATGGAAGGATCAAATAATATGAATGAATTCATTAAAATAATGTTTTTAATGAACATATGTCAATCATTCTTTGAATATGTTGGTAACCCCGTTGTATAAAAGTGATAATGCCCTCGAAGCCGGAATTTGGAAAATATATTGTCTCAACTTTCGTCTCGGGCCTAACAACACCCGTGACAATATATCCTCCAAACGCCGGCTTCTCCGACATTATCACTTAAATCTGCAATTTAACAGCACTTGAAGTAAGTGCAGTTGCTATGTTACACACAGCTGCCATATTAAAGCCTACCATCTGCACTCAAAGGACAGCACAGGTTATGCACTGTTTATAACTAACTAACAAAGCCCTAACCCCTCACTTGTTAAGCTATATAAAACAAAACAAGGATCAATGAAGGGAATTACCTACGTAGCTAACTAACTCTGGTGATATAGGAGTATGTAACACATCACCAAACCCAGTGGGTGCGGGAGATGAAAATAAACCTATCCCCCGCACATTTGTGGCTTTGTCCAGAAACTACACCTAGAGATCCTACCTCTAAGCAATATTGGCAAGATCAGAAGATTTGGCAGGTGTACTCAGTATAGTGAAAATTCCCACCAGCCTATCAGAGGGATGGTTGGGCTATTACCAATGTGCTTAAACCTCTCAAATCCTCCCTGGTGGGGGTTGTTTCTGGACTAGGCCCTGGTATGTACTATAACCGAGCGGGCATAAGGAGAGTGTAGTATGTTCACAGAAAGAGAGCACATACTTGAAGACAGCTATGAGCAGGTTGACCAGCAGGATGTTGGCCACCAGCAGGTAACAGGCCATGATGGCAGGAACGATCCAGGCTCCCGTCTTACAGGGCGGCAGAGTCACAACATGCCCGTCATCCGCGGTGATATTCTGGCCACACGGAGCTAAACGCAGTGACACAACCAGAGGTTCAGGATGTTACGCAAGGTGTCAAAGATTGGGTCACAAGACAAACTATGGCAAAATAAATGAGTTGGCCGAGAGTTTCTTTGACAGAACATTGTAAATAAAGGCAAATGTTTGTGCCAGTAAACATACAGACCAAGACGAGACAAAAAGCCAACATAAAAGATGAACACAAAATCAAATAAAAGTAATATGTCAACATACAACACAAACATACAAGCAAACCCAGGCAATCATACAAAACAAACAATCATTATGTTAACATCTAAAGTAAACAAACCAACAAATAAACAGGTCATCAAATACTTCAAGTTTTGCCAACAAACAAGAGGTATAATATACTGTATATATGTATAATATACTGTATATATGCATATTTCTTGAAGGGGATAGGAAGGATTGACCACTAGAATGGAAAGGCCTTATGTGCTGAAATGTGTATCTCAAAATATAGAAAGAAATATATTAATGTCAATAACTTGCATTCCCAATATATTTAAACATGGTATTGCTGTTTAAAATATATTGCCACATATGCGTGCCATAGCCTAGCTGAATAATGATCATACTACAGATTAAATGGAATGTATTTAAGATACATCATATGTTTTTTCCATCAGTGATGGTTCAGTTGCTGTGGCTTTAAATGGGGACACTCAGCACTTTCACTTTGGATGCTCGTTCGTTTGTTTGCCTATGAATAATTATATAATCATTATATTCATACTCATCTCTGGATTTCAATTGATCACACAAGGCAGCCCAAAGGTAGAGAACTGAAGTAATTTTCTCTCTTTCTCGCAATTTTACACTCAAAGAAATTGGGTTAACAACTCTGACAACTGAACCACGTGAAAAAACAGATTGCCTTAGATGAAAGGGTATGATGTGTGTGGTGTGTGTGTGTGGTGTGTGTGTGTGTGTGTGTGTGTGTGTGTGTGTGTGTGTGTGTGTGTGTGTGTGTGTGTAAAAGCAGAATAATATTCAATCATGTACATACAGGATCTTAATTTCAGACAGTTTACTAAAGCAGGAAAATAATCCTGCAGCAACAGGAAATTTGAATTATTATGTAGATTATAATTCATGGACATTTTTTGTAGGGGTTGATATATTTTTTTCTTAAGTGGGAATTAAAAACTTTAGAAGCCTTTTAAACCTTGAATGCACTACACGTTTGCATTTCCTGCTTTGCAGGAACATTCTCAGCAAGAAAAGAGTGATCAAATTAAGATCCTACATCTGTATGTGTTTAGATGTGCCTTTGAAATGTTGTAAGTGTGTACTGTATATGTAGGTACGCTTTTGAATGAGATGTGTGTGTGTGTGTGTTTGGTTATAGATTACAATTTGTAGATGTTGCAATCCTGTTGTTCTAGTGATAGCAGAGCTGGGATAATGAAATAAATAAAACAAAATAATGAAAAATATCAAAGGAGCAATGAGAGTCTCCTTTGAGATGTAGTGTCATCGAAATGAATGAATAAATTGACCAAATGAAACCAAACGAGAGTGCTACTGCCATGAAACACAGTTATGGAGCTGCCAGCGTGTCGTGATGCATGCTTATCCATAGAGATGGAAAAGAGGACACATCTTCTATCATTGCATTTGATGGCTTCTGTGACAGCATGGGCAGCGCCCATTAACTGACAGCGCCACTGAGGGCTATCTCCATCTTTTTCTAATTCTATGAGGTTATTGTGTATCATATGAAAAGGCATAAAGTGAAGGTTCGTGATTCACTGCCACCTCAAGTGCTGGGAATGTTTTTTTCAGGAGTATAATTCATTGTCTCATTCCTTCCACTGACCTGGATGGAATTCTGGGTTCCCTCCTCAACTCATAAGAAGTTCCATCCAATTGACTACATTCAAATGGTGAAAACCTTCAACGGTGCTACCAATGCTAAAACAGACTTTGTAGCAGACGCACCCTCTATCCATCTCTATGTGCATATCTGACTAAACAGCAGCCCCTAGACGAGGGTGCAGTGATGGCATGGCAGTGAGGCTGGGATGGTGCAGGGAGGGGAGGGGATGGGACGGGGAGGGGTCTAATTATTGATTTACTGGCATTCTGATTGAACACAGCAATGTTGGTATGGACCATTATTACGCCAGGTTCCATGAGCTCGAAATTGATTTTCGACCATCCAGAGTTTTGAATTCAGCCTGTGCTTTAGTTTCCTACTATGCACATCTGAAACAAAGAACGACAGCATTATTTCAGGTCTCTTCGCTTTGGGCTAGTCCTTCCATTCTATACACTCGCACGCACACACACACTCACAAAACACATGGTGCATTCAGAGAGAAATCATGTACCTTCTTTTTGTCAATGACTAAATAAATGAGCAATGCTACCTGCTGTTACACATTACCTGACCTTATCAATGAGATTAGGTGAGCTTTTAGTGATCTGTCCTCAGCTGTAGTCAGAAAAATCGAATATGGGTATATATTGCATTAGCATGACCAGCGTGAATAAGAACCAATCAGGCCACCAATGTCTTTTCAAAAGTTCCCCCTGAAACTGGGGACCGACTGGCATTTCAGCACCTGGGTGATTTCAGCTCGTCTGGCGAGTGTGTGTGTGCGGGTGTGTGTTTGTGTGTGTTGGGGCGGCCAGCCTCAACTCTCTACCAATCCACTATCCGATCCACGATCACCATTCACCCCCCCCCCCACCCCACAATGTGGGCTTACGGTCGATCTGGTCGGCGAACACCTCTCCATAGATCATCCAGTAGGGCATGAAGAATATGTTCCGAGCCAACATCCAGGACGGGTCCTCGTTGGGGTTCAGGATGGCCTGCCGAGCCACCCCAAAACTCATCAACACCACCAGCATGATGATCACAAAGTACATCATGTCAATCATCTGAGAGGGAGAGAGAGAGGGAGTGGGGGAGAGGAGGAGGGTGACAAGAGGGAGACAGGGAGAATGTTGGCTGACTGAGGGTAATTCAACAACGCTAGAGGTTTAAAAAAAGGGTCCAAATAGGCTTGCAACTGATCACATCACATAAACAACAACACCTTTGACAAACACATGTGAAGACCCACTCTTTAATTAGGGAAGACAACGCATAGCCATTTTGTTGTAATCTCAAACAGTTTTCTCAGACATGGGACGCTAACAGACATCTCTGCCCTTTGATCCATCCCCTCTCCTGGTCTTCTTGAAACTGTTATAACACACTCTCTGACCATTCATGAGCAAAGACAGAACAGGCTTGAGGCTAAGGGGTTTTGTCAGTTACACAATGTGCCGAACACGTACTAAGGACTTCGACTCCCTATAAAAGGAACCTGATATAACTCATTAATCTTTATAGCTACATTATACAGTGCCTTTGAAAAGTATTCAGACCCATTGACTTTTCCACTTTTTGTAACAGCCTTATTCTAAAATGGATTCAATATTTGAAAAAATCTCAGCAATCTACACACAATAACCCAAAACGACAAGGTGAAAACAGGTTTTTATACATTTTTGCAAATATATATCAAATAAAAAACAGAAATACCTTATTTACATAAGTATTCAGACCCTTTGCTATGAGACTCAAATTGAGCTCAGTTGCATCCTGTTTCCATTGATCATCCTTGAGATGTTTCTACAACTTGATTGGAGTCCACCTGTGGTAAATTCAATTGATTGGACATGAATTGGAATGGCACACACCTGTCTATATAAGGTCTCACAGAGCTATAGAGTTCCTCTGGCGAGAACCTTCCAGAAGGACAACCATCTCTGCAGCACTCCACCAATCAGGCATTTATGGTAGAGTGGGCAGACAGAAGTCACTCCTCAGTAAAAGGTACATGACAGCACACTTGGAGTTTACCAAAAGGCACCTAAAGACTTTCAGACCACGAGAAACAACATACTCTGGTCTGATGAAACCAAGATTGTACTCTTTGGCCTGAATGCCAAGCGTCATGTCATGCTGTGGGGATGTGTTTCAGTAGCAGGGACTGGGAGACTAGTCAGGATCGAGGGAAAGATGATCGGAGTAAAGTACAGAGAGATCCTTGATGATAACCTGCTCCAGAGCACTCAGGACCTCAGACTGGGGTGAAGGTTCACCTTCCAACAGGACAACGACCCTAAGCACACAGCCAAGACAAGTCTCTGAATGTCCTTGAGTGGCCCAGCCAGAGCCCGGACTTGAACCTGATCTAACAGCTCTAGAGAGACCTGAAAATAGCTTTGCAGCGACTCTCCCCATCCAACCTGACAGAGCCTGAGAGGATCTGCAGAGAAGAATGGGAGAAACTCCCCAAATACAGGTTTGCCAAGCTTGTAGCGTCATACGCAAGAAGACTCAAGGCTGTAAACGCTGCCAAAGGTGCTTCAACAAAGCACTGAGTAAAGGGTCTGAATACTTATGTAATTGTCATATTTTAATTTATATTAATTAGCAAAATGTTCTAAAAACCTGTTTTTGCTTTGTCATTATGGGGTGTTGTGTGTATTGGATTGGTGTAAGCATTGACTGTAGGGACTTTCCACCATTGTTAAATCCAGGAGTGCAGAGAATAGGGACACAGCAAGCGACACACCCCGCCCTCTCACCATTTTGCCGATCATCATGACATAGGGGCCCAGGTACTTGTTGACGCCAAAGATGTCGAGCAGCCGGATGTACCAATAGATTATGTTGACGCAGTAGATGACCCGTCCGTAGCTCATGAGTGGCGGCTCCTGGAGACGGAGAACCATGCCCACGGAGAAAATTAGGATGGCCATGAGGTCCGTAATGTTCCAGTACTCCTGGAGCCACACCTTCACCTTCTGCAACAGCTTCCCTGGCTCCGACATCAGAATCTGGGGATGGATGGAGAGAGAGAGCAGGAGAGCGAGGGAAAGAGAGAGAGATGTACTTCAGTGTGCTCGCCACAAGAGGGCAGTGTGAGTCCATTTATATTGTATATGTTATACATTTACATTGATAACTCCATTGAGTTTAGTCATCTCTCTCTATGTGTGTGCCCTGCCCTACCTCTCTCATCTTCTCGATGCCATTGGTGAAGATGTAAGCAATAACAATCCACTCCTGCGGTGAGGGCCACAGGTCCATCTTCACCAGCACAATATAGTTAAACAGCATTAGGTATGCCACATAGGCCATCTGGGGACAAACACACAGTGTCAGGGCCTCCCAAAGCATGTGGGGTGTCTTCAGTGCCAGCAGATTCCCCACCTCTTTTGGTAAAACGCTGAGGGATGGAACTGGAAAAATGTAACCACTCTTACATTCATAGACAGAGCAATGAAAGAAAGGACTGACCATGCAAGATATCCACATTATAGTGAAGCATGTTTTGAGGCTATACAGTGTTTGTTTACATTTACAATGTTAACAAACATTGGAGTAAAACAAGCTTATATTTGGGGTTCTGACGGGGTATTACAGTTGAACTAAACTCATGAGGCATTCATAAGTTATATTCTTTAAGAATCAGTGGGTATATACAGTATCATTAATTGATACATTCTAAAATGGATGTAGCAACTGCTGATTGCCCCTTTAATTAGTCTTAGGAGGCATTCCTTTAAGTGTTCCTTTATTTTTTTGACAATTATTTTTTACCTCCACGAATAAGAGATAACCCTCCCTGCTAGGGAGTGCTTGTGATATTTTCATTGGACAGGCAGATTGAAAGAGCCACCATGCAGCATGAAAGATGAAGACATCGATATTGCCAAATAAAAATATCCCGCTTGTAGATACAATGCACACAGACACAGAAGCAAGCACTGGGTCACACACTGCATCTATCCACTGGGTTCTCAAAGGGGTTAAATGTGAAGGGGTAGGGTTCTATGTGAAATCTTTTTAATTCAGAATACCCTTTATGGTTCTAGGTGGCAACAAGCCCTGACAGCAGACTCACTGTGTGAAACCAGAACTTGACGATGGGGGCGTTGTAGAACTCGTAGATTTTCCGACCCATGGGGATGAGCCGGTGTCTATTCTGGACCTCCCCCACACCCTTCTTACGAGACGCCTCCGTGCTTACCTTACCCAGCATGGCCTGGGGCATCCCAGAAAGAGAGAGATGGAGAGAGATACAAAGATACAGGAGAGAGGGAAGAAAAAAATGAAAGAGCATTAGAGCTGTTCCTACACTTTAGTTCCATGAGCATACTGTTCCTACACTTTAGTTCCATGAGCATACTGTTCCTACACTTTAGTTCCATGAGCATACTGTTCCTACACTTTAGTTCCATGAGCATACTGTTCCTACACTTTAGTTCCATGAGCATACTGTTCCTACACTTTAGTTCCATGAGCATACTGTTCCTACACTTTAGTTCCATGAGCATACTGTTCCTACACTTTAGTTCCATGAGCATACTGTTCCTACACTTTAGTTCCATGAGCATACTGTTCCTACACTTTAGTTCCATGAGCATACTGTTCCTACACTTTAGTTCCATGAGCATACTGTTCCTACACTTTAGTTCCATGAGCATACTGTTCCTACACTTTAGTTCCATGAGCATACTGTTCCTACACTTTAGTTCCATGAGCATACTGTTCCTACACTTTAGTTCCATGAGCATACTGTTCCTACACTTTAGTTCCATGAGCATACTGTTCCTACACTTTAGTTCCATGAGCATACTGTTCCTACACTTTAGTTGCATGAGCATACTGTTCCTACACTTTAGTTCCATGAGCATACTGTTCCTACACTTTAGTTCCATGAGCATACTGTTCCTACACTTTAGTTCCATGAGCATACTGTTCCTACACTTTAGTTGCATGAGCATACTGTTCCTACACTTTAGTTCCATGATCATACTGTTCCTACACTTTAGTTCCATGAGCATACTGTTCCTACACTTTAGTTGCATGAGCATACAGTAAGGAAGCACATGCAAACTCATTCCGAATGTTGCATGTTACGGACATTGAGTGCTGGTGGGGCTGATGACACATATGACGGAGACAAAAACTTTTGGATAGAGTCTCAGACGACAGTGACGGACAGTAGAGAGAGAGAAAGAGAGAGCAAGAGAGAGAGAGAGAGAGTGAGAGAGAGAGAGAGAAAGAGAGAGAGAGAGAGAGAGAGAGAGAGAGAGAGAGAGAGAGAGAGAGAGAGAGAGAGCAAAGAACAGAGATAACAGCAAGGATAAAAAAAATATGTCAATTTCTAGGATTCCAACACAGTGTGTCATCCATGAGAAGGTGTCAAATCCCAGAGGTTATGATCATGGATGCCCAAACTACAACACAACGCTGGGGAGTCAGCAAATTGTATTGTATTGTATTGCATTGCATGTCTGGTGAAAAGGGAGATATAGCCCGTGATGAGAGTCAGATGCATGTGAAAATCACAATGCCATGGCAACATGCATATTTAAACTGCATCTGCACTGGGAGTGTCAGGGATTACAGTGTGTTTTTGGAGGCATCTGAGGATGACTTGCAATACCTTACCGGTGTATGTAGCGTAGTATGTATTTGTATGAATCTGTCTGATTCATAATTCAGGTTCTGGGCTGCATTTGAACAGTCAGGAACCAGCAGCTCACAATGGAAATGGCATGACAGATTTTTTTGGGGGGTGCCTAAGAACTCTCTCATCAGCATTCTCATAAACTCCTGTTCCCAGTGAGTTTTTGCGCCGGCTGGCTGACTAAACGCAGATGACAATATGTACCCCAATGTCTATGCAGATGGACCAAGTCACCAATCGCCTGTTCTGTATTAAGAGAGTGAGTTCAGACAGTCAGGCTGTGTCTGAAGTGAAACCCTATCACCTATGTAGTGGTATTACTTTGGGCCCTGGGCATGGTTTCCAGATAGCGATAGAACTTAGGCTTGGCGATTTTTTTTTAACGATGCATTTTCCCTACAACGGCCCAAAACACCACGCAGAGAGAACGATTTCTAAGTGAGTCGTTGAGGCATGATACTGTGAGGACCTAAAGAAAGGCTACGCTGTTCTTGGATCAGTTTTCTCCAATCAAACGGATCATCTCCAAGAAAGATATTATCACCTACGGCTGCAAATATTAGGCGGCTTATTGCTTACCCTATAGAAATGCACTAAATCAAGAATTGGCACATTATTGTGCACGTGTTAGGCTACAAATCATGAAATATATTGAGACAAATTACAGACAGTATCATACAAGTAGCAAAATAGAACAATTGATTGAACATGAAATGTACAGTATTGCAATATGATTGAAATAGGCCTATATATTTGAATGTACTCATCTCAGTTTTAATTTGAAGCATCTTTTTATCTGTAGTCAACTTTGTTCAGAAGTTATCGGCCGGATAAACCATGTGATTCTACGTTTAGCTGAGATCTTCTGTGTATAAAATGACTCGGGAGGGCAAAAAAAGCATCTAATGACGAGAGGTCCGACGCAGGCGTTAGATGACGAGCATTTTCAAGTGCAACGTTCGTAACGATGGGTTTTGGGAAACAGCTTAACGATGCTCCCGCGAAGGTTCTAACCATGAACTAATGCCTTAAGTCGCTTTTGGGAAACCGTCCCTGGTCAAAAGCAGTGCACAATACAGGGTATAGGGTGCCATTTCGGACGCACCCTCTCTTAGCAGCATGCAAGTTGATGCGCTGTTGCCAGTGGGGAGAGTGAGCGACAGCAGTCAAAAACGGTACTGTACCTCTAGTAAGACCTTAGCTAGAAACGTGACAGAGGGAGAGAGATAGGGGGAAAGAGAGAGGGAGAGGGAGAGGAAAAGACAAAGAGAGTGACAGAAAGAGGGAGAGAAAGAGAGAGAGGTGCGGAGGGGGGGGGGGGGGGGGGGGGAGAGAGACAGAGAAGGAGAGACATACACACGTAGCCGAGGGCGGCAAACAGACTGAGACGTTACAACTCCACAACCACGTCTTCGCCGAGACCACAGGAAACGAGAAGTGGGATGACAGGTAGGGGGCGGGGCAAGGCTGTTCTTACGAGGCTGTTCTTACTGCCCCTCCGGTTGGCCATAATAGGGTAGGGACTAGCCTTGGATGAGTGTGTAGGGACAATAATAATGGAGTGTGAGAGAGAAATAATTCTCTCTGCAGAGGGAGAAAGAGAGAGAGAGAGCAGGCGTTTTAGAGAAGCTAAAGTGTGTGTACTTTAATCTGGAGATAGAAGTCGAACTTTACATCAGATCTGAACCATTTTGGGGTGTGAAAAGATAACTGCCCATGAAAAGCTGGGCAGGGGCAACTGTGCTTCAAATTTAGTTTAGTTGAAGGGCAGGGGCTGGCTAAGGGTGCGTTCGAAATGGCCCCTTATTCTCTATGTAGTAGGGAATACTAATAGGCTGCCATTTCAGACGCAGCCTGCGTGTGTATAGTCTGAAGGCGGGGCTGAGGTGGGTGCTCTCACCACGGAGTTGTACTGCGTCTCACAGTAGGATCTTACTGTGAACTCCATGTCCTCTTCCTCCTTCTCATTGGTGGGCTTCTCAGGCTCTTCCTCCTCCTTCTCCTGCAGGTAGGTGTCCTGGTCCTGGGGCATGTACGACATCTCATCCTTGTTCTTAAACTCCAGACTCAGGATGGATGGAGGCAGCAGCAGGCCCAAGATCACCTGGGCAGGGGTGTGGAGTTAGACACATGGAGGGGGGATACACACCAACAAATACAGAGATGCTTCTTCAACCGTTGTCACGTGGCACCACTGCATGTCCTTTTTTTCTGATCAAGTGTCAAACTGGTTCCTTTCCGTTGTTCCCAAAGCAAATGTAATAATTATACACTTTGATATTAAAAGTTGCTCAACTGTCTTGTTGAACCAGTGGATCTGTATAAAGACACAGGTGTGGACACACACACACACACACACACACACACACACACACACACACACACACATACACACACACAGACAGCACCATTCTTATCCCACAAGCCATATTATTTTGTTTGCGTATTTGATGCAGTGAAGATGAGCGAATTTATCAAAGCCAGGGACATAATCAAGCTGTTAACACCTCCACTACATTAACGTCAGACAAAAGATAGAAGAGGAGGGTGAGGAGGGTGAGGGGGGTGAGGAGGGTGAGGAGGGTGAGGGGGGTGAGGGGGGTGAGGAGGGTGAGGGGGGTGAGGAGGGTGAGGGGGGTGAGGAGGGCGAGGAGGGTGAGGAGGGTGAGGGGGGTGAGGAGGGTGAGGAGGGTGAGAGAAGAGTATTAGGGAGTGGAATGTAAGGTAAATGTCGTAAAACTGTAGAGGGAGATATCTGCTTCAGGTCTGTGGCAGGAGGCCAGAGTCGTATTCATTAGTGCACTCCATAGCAAAATGTTTTGCAACAAAATACGAAAACAAGCGTTTCTCATTGGTCAAGTTCAGGTAGTGTCTTCCTGTTTTCTTCCTTCTGGTGCCTAGTGACAGGAAGGTTTGTGTGGTGAGGTTTTATGGGTCATGAGAGTGTCTGTTTCCCAACCAGCTCTGTACTGCACCTGGATTCATCATTCACACAACCACCCAGCAGTCCCCATGCACAGCTAGTCAAAATAATAAATGACTGTGCCCTTTCATGACCTAAGCAGCTGTATGCTATCAAACCTCAGCCAACTCATTGGCTAACCTACTTGCCTGGGCTGAATAATAGCACAAGCCTTTACAGTGTAACTGTAGGTGCGTTGTCGTAAATCAACATGAACAGTGTTAGGAATGGTCAAGCAACAGCTCAAATACGGGATATCATTAGCCATTAAATACGGGATATCGTTAACCATTAAATAGGGGATATCATTATCCATTAAATACGGGATATAATTATCCATTAAATACGGGATATCATTATCCATTAAATACTGGATATCATTATCCATTAAATACAGGATATCATTATCCATTAAATACAGGATATCATTATCCATTAAATACGGGATATCGTTATCCATTAAATACAGGATATCATTATCCATTAAATACGGGATATCATTATCCATTAAATACGGGATATCATTATCCATTAAATATGGGATATCATTAGCCATTAAATAGGGGATATCATTATCCATTAAATACGGGATATCATTATCCATTAAATACAGGATATCATTATCCATTAAATACGGGATATCATTATCCATTAAATACGGGATATCGTTATCCATTAAATACAGGATATCATTATCCATTAAATACGGGATATCATTATCCATTATGCCCAGCAGGCTAAACAGGGTAATTACAACCCGTTTTTCCAGCTGGGTATGGTAATACTACCTTCAATTAAAGTCTACTTCCATAAGTATGTCTGTCAGTCAGAAGGTCAACCTCTGACACCCCATTTAGACAATGCACCGTGTAACCCCTGGCCCTTCTGACCTTCAGCCCAGAGTTCTTGCGCATGCGGAGACGTCCCATCCACATGTCAGTGAGCAGCATCTGGCTGCAGGTGTGGGCGATGAAGTCACGGTGCTTGGCAGCTACGGCCAGCTGCAGGCAAGTGGCATTACTCCAGTTCTTCAGCTCGTAGGTCAGCAACTTCATGGCCATCTGCTCGTCCTGTTTGTACGACTGATCCAGCAGCTCCACAGCCAGCTGGCAAAACTCTCTGAAACACACACATAGGATGTCACACAGTGAATGTTTGACGTATAAACATAATTAAGTGTTATACCATGACATTGTTTGACGCTCCTTTCTGATTGGCTTGAAGGGCATTCTAGAGCGTGCATTATTTCCCTGTAACGCACAGTATATTTGCACGGTAGAATTCAAAGGCTATAGTTAATTTTTACACGTTTTGTTGAATAGCAAACTAGATTTGGTTAGCTAAATTAGCAACTACTGTAGCTTTCTAGTAAACTTGCTAGCTACTTCAGTGGATGTTGAACACATTTCTACCAGCAAATGAACACATTTCTAGTGGCAAATATGTTAAATTATAGCCATGTTATGATTTTAATATGTTGGTAGCCTGTTGTATCATACAGATAAATGCATTGCTACACACACGGAAACGCACACATACAAACACACACACACACACACACACACACACACACACACACACACACACACACACACACACACACACACACACACACACACACACACACACACACACACACACACACACACACACACACACAAATGCATTATGTGCACAACACTAGTCAAAGGATTAAGATAAGACTTCACAGCAAGCTGGTCAAACACCAAATGGGTTTGCACTTGGCAGAAAGAGAGGCGTCAGGGCTTTAAGGAGTATGGCAGTATGTGTGTGTGTGTGTGTGTGTGTGTGTGTGCACCTGGGAGTTCTTTCCTATATCCAACTTCCAACATTTTCATAACCGTCCTTTTAATTGAGCAAAAACACACACACACACACACACACACACACACACACACACACACACACACACACACACACACACACACACACACACACACACACACACACACACACACACACACACACACTTTCATCCCACACACATACCATTAGCTAAACTACATCTGTGCAATTAACTAGGGTATGTGTGTTGGTATTATTAGCAGCATTTATGTATGGCGGTCCTATGAGATATGTGTGTTATCTAAAGCAGGTCACGATGTGAGGAGGAGTGTGGATGCTGCTCCGGTGCAGACTCCCAGCTCAACTTCAATCATTTAGAGGAAAACTTTCCATGATATAAGAGGCACAGCCTAGAAAATAGACTGTGAACGCACTGTTAGCATCTCTCTCAGAATGGATGAATGTCTGTCTCTGTCTGTGTGTGGGTGTGTGTGTGTGTGTGTGGTGTGTGTGTGTGTGTGTGTGTGTGTGTGTGTGTGTGTGTGTGTGTGTGTGTGTGTGTGTGTGTAGATGTAGATGTATGTGTGGTAAATTCTACCAATGATTATGTGTGATTGCGTGGCTGTCCACATGTGTGTGTTTGTTTTCAACTCTATGTGTATGTGTCTTGTGGTCTATAGTACCTGGAGTTGTGGTTGAGCTCCTGTGAGATGTCGTCCACCATGTCATTCTCTGAGGCCTCGTGGGCCATGGCCTTACACAGCTTACAGGCCACCAGGGCTTTGGCCATGGCCTCCTCCCCGTGCTGCCAGAAGAACAGTGCCATCTTCTGTCTCTTCATCAGCACGGCCCACACCATCAACTCATGGAAGGGGAAGGGGAAGTGGTTGATCTCCGGGTCGTCCAGGTCGATGTCCACCTCCTCCTCCCGCTTACGCGTGGTCTTCTGGCGACTCCTCCGGATCGGCATGTCATCCTGCCTCAGGGCCACACAAGACGAGAGCAGAGACATGGATTAATGGGTTTTTGGATGTGATGCTCAGCCTTGGCCCATTGAGGGAAACAGACATACATTTAGAGAGAGTGTGAGACAGTAATATTATTCTATGGCCTTGGAGAGATGGATGATGTCGCATGGCATGGAAAGTACTGAGAGTTGAGAACTGAGAAAACGTCTTGGTGTTTTATGTCTTTCTGCTTTCTTAGGATATTCTGACATTTATTCCAATATTTACTCAGATATTAGCTTTTTAGTTCAAATGATTTCTAAACAGTGAGACTTGAGCTGAATTCAGATTTATTCATATTTGGATGAAGGAGAGATTTCAAATGATCTCAGCTAAATAGTGTGAAAATGAGGAAGATTATTTCTGAATTAATAATGTCACCAATTTTGATTTGGTCCGGGATTGCCTTAATTATCGCCACTGACAATAAACTGAGCCTTTAGCTTAGAGATAGCCATGGTAATGATATCACCATGGCAATAACTGCTTCACTGACAGACATGGAGGGTATACCACAAGACTAGCCTGGTCCCAGATCTGTATGTGCTGTCATGTCAACTCCTTGACATGCCATGACAGTTCCATTAGAAGTTGGCAAGGAAGCACAAACAAACTGGCACCCAGGTTACCACAAGACATGCATAGTCTATACTGTAAACCAGGGCTGTCAAACACATTTTACATCCAGGTAATTACTAATCAATACTAGACAAATACCTAGTAACAAAATGTAAATACATGGTAACTATTTTGTCCCAAACGTACTGTGAAGGAAATTTTATTTTGTGAAGAAACAGTCCTGAAAATGTTAATCTTGTCTTTTAGACACATGCCAGAACCAACCCTATGAACTATGCCGATGTAACATGTCTGTAACCAGATTATAAGGGAAATAACAGGACTGCCCCGTTAGAGCTCCTGATTGACATGTGTACTTGGTGTTTTGAGTTGTGGTTGGATCCTCTCCAGCAGTCTGATTAGCTGCTTGACAAATAAATAAAGTATCTATCTATCTATCTATCTATCTGTCTGTCTGTCTGTCTGTCTGTCTGTCTGTCTGTCTGTCTGTCTGTCTGTCTGTCTGTCTGTCTGTCTGTCTGTCTGTCTGTCTGTCTGTCTGTCTGTCTGTCTGTCTGTCTGCCTGCCTGCCTGCCTGCCTGCCTGCCTGCCTGCCTGCCTGCCTGCCTGCCTGCCTGCCTGCCTGCCTGCCTGCCTGCCTGCCTGCCTGCCTGCCTGTCTGTCTGTCTGTCTGTCTGTCTGTCATAAAGTACTTAGTAAATAAAAAGTAACAACATATAATTATATATTGTAGCAATCCCCAGGGTTAGTATTGAGGACCTTATAAGGAAGTACAAGGTACTTATTATGTAAATACCTAGTAACAACATCCATGTGATATTATATGTATTTATTACCAACTTAATACCTTCAAGCCACGTTGTTTTTTTGTGTGTTTTTTTTCACCTTTATTTAACCAGGTAGGTCAGTTGAGAACAAGTTCTCATTTACAACTGCGACCTGGCCAAGACAGAGCAAAGCAGTGCGACAAAAAACAACACAGAGTTACACAGTAAACAAACGTACAGTCAATAACACAAGAAGATCTATATACAGTGTGCAAATGTAGTGCAAAATGCAGTAAGGTTAGGAGGTAGGACAATAAATAGACCATAGTGGTGAGATAAATTACAGATTAGCATTAACACTGGAATGATGGATGTGCAAATTATGATGTGCAAATAGAGATACTGGAGTGCAAGATTAGCTAAAATAATAAAAATAAATATGGGGATGAGGTAGTATGGTGGGCTATTTACAGAAGGGCTACATACAGGTGCAGTGATCGATAAGCAGCTTTGACAGCTGATGCTTAAAGTTAGTGAGGGAGATGGGAACCTCTGGCTTCAATGATTTTTGCAATTCGTTCCAGTCATTGGCAGCAGAGAACTGGAATGACCTGGAGCCAGTGGGTTTGGCGACGAATATGTAATGAGGGCCAGCCAACGAGAGCATACAGGTCGCAGTGGTGGGTAGTATATGGGGCTTTGGTAACAAAATGGATGGCACTGTGATAGATTACATCCAATTTGCTGAGCAGAGTGTTGGAGGCTAATTTGTAAATGACATCGCTGAAGTCAAGGATCGGTAGGATGGTCAGTTTTACAAGGGCAAGTTTGGCAGCATGATGTTGCGAAATAGAAAGCCGATTGGAGATGGTTAATGTGAGTCTGGAAGTTGAGTTTACAGTCTAACCAGATGCCTAGGTATTTGTAGGAGTCCACGTATTCTAAGTCGGACCCGTCGAGAGTAGTGATGATAGTCCGGTGGGCGGGTGCGGGCAGCGTTCGATAGAAAAGCATGCATTTAGTTTTACTAGCATTTAAGAGCAGTTGGAGGCCGCGGAAGGAGTGTTGTATGGCATTGAAGCTTGTTTGAAGGTTAGTTAACACAGTGTCCAAAGAGGGGCCAGATGTATACAGAATGATGTCGTCTGCGTAGAGATGGATCAGAGAGTCAACTGCAGCGAGAGCGACATCGTTGATGTATATAGAGAAAATTGTTGGCCCAAGAATTGAACCCTGTGGCACCCCCATAGAGACTGCCAGAGGATCGGACAATAGGCCCTCCGATTTGACACACTGAACTCTGTCTGAGAAGTTTCTAAGTACTTTTCCTTTAGTTACCATGTATGTTTGTGTTAAAAGGGCTGTAAAATTAAGTTAGATAGATTGCACAATCGTGATGTAGCCAATGACAGTCTAAGCTTTCCTCCAGAGAGAACAGAGGAAGAGGACAGAATATGTTTGGGCCACCCTGGTGAAAGCAATGCAGCCCTACTACTGCACACCAATACCACACACTCACTAGTACCAAACCTCCACACGGAAGAGAGGAAAACACTGATATTAGGCAAAAGCCTAGAGAGCCATGCCCTACGGTTAAATATTGTTGTTTTAATTTACTTTTTTAAATAGAAAATATGAATATTTAATATACAGCATATATTCCAATATCAGTTTATTGGTGTGAGTTAGTAATGTGTGGGTCAGCTATTTGTTCACCCGCAACCGCCTGACTATATGTGACAAAGTGAAATATTATAATAATTAGTATACATGCTGCTTCTCTTTTGTCATTACTTGTTGCCCTAAAACACTAAGTAACCAGAATAATGTCATAAATGTCTCTTTCAGATAGATAGATAGATAGATCGATAGATAGATAGATAGATAGATAGATAGATAGATAGATAGATAGATAGATAGATAGATAGATAGATAGATAGATAGATAGATAGACAGAATAATGTCATAAATGTCTCTTTCAGATAGATAGATAGATCGATAGATCGATAGATCGATAGATAGATAGATAGATAGATAGATAGACAGAATAATGTCATAAATGTCTCTTTCAGATAGATAGATAGATCGATAGATCGATAGATCGATAGATCGATAGATAGATAGATAGATAGATAGATAGATAGATAGATAGATAGATAGATAGATAGATAGATAGATAGATAGACAGAATAATGTCATAAATGTCTCTTTCAGATAGATAGATAGATAGATAGATCGATAGATAGATAGATAGATAGATAGACAGAATAATGTCATAAATGTCTCTTTCAGATAGATAGATAGATCGATAGATCGATAGATAGATAGATAGATAGATAGATAGATAGATAGATAGATCGATAGATCGATAGATCGATAGATCGATAGATCGATAGATCGATAGATCGATAGATAGATAGATAGATAGATGGATGGATGGATGGATGGATGGATGGATGGATGGATGGATAGATAGATAGATAGATAGATAGATAGATAGATAGATAGATAGATAGATAGATAGATAGATAGATAGATAGGTACTTTATTGATCCCGAGGGGACATTTCTTTGTCAAGCAGCTACGACAAAACATAGGGCAGGTGCAAAATGCCAGAACGAAAATACACAAAAGACAGATACACGATACATGATACATAGAGCGGCAGTATGAAAAAGTATAGAAATACAAGAAGTCTGGAGTGCAAAATACACTATACATTGGTGGATGGTGCATGGTTAACTATACTATACAGGTCGATGGCAGAGAAATACTTAAATAGCTAAAAGTGCATATGATATAAGTGAGGGTAATAATAGTTTACTTAATAGACAGACTGGTTAAATGAACAGGTAAGTTTATATTTTGCATGGTTAAATTAACTGTACAGGTAAATATACAGTTCAATTTACAGGTAAGTGAATACTTGCATGGTTAAATTAACTGTACAGGTAAATGACAGGAAGAGATACTTAAATAGCTAAATGTGTGTATGATATAATTTAGGGTAATAATAGTAATTCCCTTAAAATACAGTCCTTAGTGCGCAGGGTTTAATTACAGATAAATGCACGTATTGCACATTCAATATACTTAAAGCAACGAAAAAAGATACAAAATCAGTTTCCAGGTAGATACAACGTAGTTACTTGTGAAATACCACCACATTGGATGACTCCATCCCATGAAGACAACAGCAAATCTGTCTGTGATCTTACCCTGTTGTTTCATGGGACCACCTTCACACTTACAGGGTAGGTACAAAGTAAGAGCTTTAAAATTGAGTCGTTGCTAATACCATGTAAACACCAGATACTTGCAGGTCAACTAACACTCTAGTCAAACTATTGTGTAGACATAATGTACCAAGTACTTTTTTCCTGTATTTACTAGGTATGTACAGTGTCTTCAGGAAGTATTCAAACCCCTTTACTTTTACCACTTTTTGTTGTGTTACGGCCTGAATATAAAATTGATTAAATTGAGATGCAATACCCCATACCCCATATTGTCAAAGTGGCATTTAGACATTTTTACAAATTAATAAAAAATGGAAAGCTGAAATATCTTAAGTCAACAATTATTCAACCTCTTTGTCATGGCAAGCCTAAATAAGTTCAGGAGTAAAAATTAAATTGTATGTTTTATGCAATAATAATAGTGTCTAACATAATTTTTTAATGACTATTGATCTTACCCTGTTGTTTCATGGTACAACCTTCACACTTAAAGGGTATGTACACGGTAAGAGGGTTGTAAAATTAAGCCGTTGCTAATACCGTGTAAATACCAGATACTTGCAGGTCAACTAACACTCTTTATAATTTAGTCAAATTATTGTGTAGACATAATGTACCACGTTATTATATTGGAGTTACTAGGTATGTATGTTGTAACAGGCCTGTAAAATTAAGTGGTGTCTGTTTATCCAGGTAGATTCCAGGTAGATCCCACGAAGACCACAGCAAATCTGTCTGCGATCTTACCCTGTTGTTACATGATACCACCTTCAAATGTACATGGTAGGTACGGGATAAGAGGGCTGTAAAATGAAGCTGTTCATCTGGTGAGATTGAAAAGTCACTTCCGGGTAACATAATTTAGCAAAATGTTCAATAGTAGAAAAGTAATCAAATCTTAGTTTAGATTCCCCCCCAATGTAAGTATAATTGTACATACTAATGTAACATTGTGCACTACATGCAAGACATATTTTTTGGGGGGGGATTTTGTATCAAACACATAGCATTTTAAAACCAGAGCGTTAATTACATGCAGTGATGTATATCGGAATTACGTTTCATATGTTTATTCTTGCTCCGAGACTGTTATTTTCCTTCTCTTCTGCTTTGGCTAGCAATCTTCAATAGCAATCATTCTATTCAGTCCTATTTGCATGCTTTATATTCATTACATGTAAACACAATAACACTGAGTAATGTAAAACATTATGTCATAGAAATGAATGTAATTCACATGTGTTATTCTGCTAGCTCATTGATATACTATAGCCTTTTCCAAAGCAAGTCTGAGACAGTGGGCCTCCCTTCAGAGAAGATCAAGACAAGGCAATTTTAAGAGTTGAGAAATAAACGTGGTATCACTGGGAAGCTTGGATACTCCTCTTTTTAAATGTAGCCATCAAAATATGTGTTTTCTCCGCGATTGTAGCTAGAAACAGGCCTAATATTTATGAATTAGAGAACCGAATACAGTTAGACTTGGCTTTCCTTTCACGCCTACCCTGAAACTCTCTGGCGCCCCCCTGGGTAGGCGTACCTCCGACTTTCTAAACCACTGTTCTAATACAATGTGCTTCTACTTACCTCTGGTTGATTCTCAATAAATAAGCTTCACTCTGAAGTGTGTGCTTGTCCTCATTGTGAAATGTTCCCACTTTTAAATGGCACTGTAGTAAACTTGAAGTATTTGGTATGTACATGGTGATATGAACAGCTTCATTTTACGGCCTTCTTATCCCGTACCTACACTGTAAATGTGAAGGTGGTATCACTGTAAGTGTGAAGGTGGTATCATGTAAGTGTGAATGTGGTATCACTGTAACTGTGAAGGTGGTATCATGTAAAAAAAAAAAAAAAGGTTAAGATCACAGACAGATTTGCTGTCATCTTCATGGAATCTACCTGGAAACAGACACCATTTTATGTTACAGCCCTATTACAACATACAGAGCCTTCAGAAAGTATTCACACCACATGACTTATCCCACATTTTGTTGTTACAGCCTCAATTCAAAATGGAATTTTTTACACCCACCTTCACACAATACCCCATAATGTTTGCTAATTTATTGAGAATGAAATACAGAAATATCAAATTTACATGTCAGAATCACCTTTGGCAGTGATTACAGCTGTGAGACTTGCTGTGTAAGTCTCTTAGAGCTGTACACACCTTGATTGTACAATATTTGCACATTCTTTTAAAAATTCTTCAAGCAAGTTGGTTGTTGATCATTGCTAGACAGACATTTTCAAGTCTTGCCATAGATTTTGAAGCCGACACAAAATTGTAACTATACAACTCAGGAACACTCAATGTCGTCTTGGTAAGCAACTCCAGTGTATATTCGGCCTCGTGTTTGAAGTTATTGTCCTGCTGAAATTCGTCTCCCAGTGTCTGGTGGAAAGCAGACTGAACCAGGTTTTCCTCTAGGATTTTGCCTGTGCATAGCCCTATTCCGTTTCTTTTTATATATAAAAAAAAATACCTATTCCTTGCCGATGACAAGCATACCCATAACGTGATGCAGCCACCAACATGCTTAAAAATATGAAGAGTGTTATGTGATGTGTTGTGTTGAGTTTAAATACAGGTGTGCCGAGCTTGTAGCGTCATACCCAAGAAGACTCAAGGCTGTAATCGCTGCCAAACATACATCTTTGTATTCAGGACATAAAGTTAATTTCTTTGTCACATTTCTTCCAGTGTTCCTTTAGTGCCTTTATTGCAAATGTTATTCTGTAGAGGCACACAGAGTGAGTCCAACAACAAGGTCGAATTCCTGTTGACTCAAGACATATCAGCTTTCCATTTTTTTTAATAATTTGTAAAAATGTTGAAATAAATAACTTTGACAATGTGGGGTATTGTGTGTAGGCCAGTGACAAAAGGCTGTAACACAACGAAATGTATAAAAAGTCAACAGGTGTGAATACTTTCTTAAGGCACTGTACATACCTGGTAAATACTTGGTACATTATGTCTACACAATAATTTGACTAAATCATTAAGAGTGTTAGTTGACCTGCAAGTATCTGGTGTTTACATGGTATTAGCAACGACTCAATTTTAAAGCTCTTACTTTGTACCTACCCTGTAAGTGTAAAGGTGGTCCCATGAAACAACAGGGTAAGATCACAGACAGATTTGCTGTTGTCTTCATGGGATGGAGTCATCCAATGTGGTGGTATTTCACAAGTAACTACGTTGTATCTACCTGGAAATAGACACAACTTCATTTTACAGCCCATTTGATACAAACATCAATGGTCCTCAATAGTTAGCTTTGGGCTATTGGGGAAGACTATAATTACATGTAGTTATTTCTTATTCACTAATTAACCATGTAGTACTTACTTGCTTGGTTCCTGGTAATTACATTTGGGACTAAATTGTTAACATGTATTTACTTTTTGTTAGTAGGTATTTACCTAGCTATTACCTAGTAATTACTGGGCTGTAAAATGAAGGGTTACAAGGCACTCATTATTTAAACCAGGGGAATACACCAAACTGTAACCGAATAATAACCATGTTGTGACCCGGACTCACCTCCATCCCGAGCAGTTTCAAGGCTTTGGGCTGGAAAGATAACACAAACTTGGTCATAGAGAAATCAACACCGTCAAGGGGAATTTGTCACATAAAAATATTGGCACCCACATAAGGGGACACAGACGTTCAAATACAGATAGATATGCCATTGTGGTCTCAGAGCATTTCATATTATTCTGTACTTAAATGTGGGACACTCTATTTAGGGTGATATGTTACATTTTGTATGGCATGTATTAATTTGTGGATCTCCATCTTTCATTTCGTATGATATGTTAATAATTACAATTTGTATGATATGTTATCAATTGCAATTTGTACAATATGTTACGAATTCCAATCCAAACGTTTTTTGAATTTGCAAAAGGTACAATATTTTACAAATTTGCAAAACGTATATGTCGTTGCTAACGTTAGCTAGCGGTTGCTAGTTGGCTAATGCTAACTTTGGCTAGGTGGCTAACATTAGCTAGGATAGGGATTAGGGTTAGGGGTCAAGGTTAGGGTTAGGAGTTAGGTTAAAGGGTTAGGGTTAGGGTTAGGGTAAGGGTTAGCTAACATGCTAAGTAATTGCTAAAGTTGTCTGTAATGAGATTTGAATAAGCGACCTTGGGGTTGCTAGACGGTCACATTATATGCCCACCCACCCATCAACCCTGACCAACCACACTTTTTTGCCTTAAGTAACCTTCGATCTTACAGTATGTATCCATACCAAACGTAACATATCATACTAATTTGTCCCGGATTTACTTGAACTATGTTACGTCTTTCAGACCAGTCTGGAAATGCATACATCACATTTGGAAAGTATCCAGACCCCTTCCCTTTTCTAAAATGGATTAAATAAATTTCCCTCATCAATCTACACACAATACCCTATAATGACAAAGCAAAAACAATTTTTGCTAATTTATAAAAAATACAAAATAGAAATACCTTATTTACATAAGTATTCAGACACTTTGCTATGAGTCTGCAGCATTGAAGGTCCTCAAGAACACAGTGGACTCCATCATTCTTAAATGGAAGAAGTTTGGAACCACCAAGACAAGATTCCTAGAGCTGGCGGCCCAGCCAAACTGAGCAATCAGGGGAGAAGGGCCTTAGTCGCGGAGGTCACCAAGAACCAGAGCTCCAGAGTTCCTCTGTCGAAATGGAAGAACCTTCCAGAAGGACAACCATCTTGGCAGCACTCCACCAATCAGGCCTTTATGGTAGAGTAACCAGACGGAAGCCACTCCTCAGTAAAAGGCACATGACAGCCCGCTTGGAGTTTCTCTGGTCTGATGACACCAAGATTAAACTCTTTGGCCTGAATGCCAAGCATCACGTCTGGAGGAAACCTGTTACCACCCTTATGGTGAAGCATGGTGGTGGCAGCACCATGCTGTGGGGATGTTTTTCAGTGGCAGGGACTGAGTGACTAGTCAGGGTCAAGGGAAAGATGAACGGAGCAAAGTACAGAGAGATCCTTTATGAAAACCTGCTCCAGAGCACTCAGGACTTCAGACTAGGGCGAAGGTTCACCTTCCAACAGGACAACGACCCTAAGCACACAGCCAAAACAACGCAGGAGTGGCTTTGGGACAAGTCTCTGAATGTCCTTGAGTGGCCCAGCCAGAGCCCGGACTTGAACCTGATCGAACATCTCTGGAGAGACCTGAAAATAGCTGTGCAGCAACGCTCCCCATCCAACCTGACAGAGCTTGCGAGGATCTTCAGAGAAAAATGGGAGAAACTCCCCAAATACAGGTGTGCCAAGCTTGTAGCGTCATAACCAAGAGGACTCAAGGCTGTAATCGCTGCCAAAGGTGCCAAACGAAATACTAAGTAAAGGGTCTGAATACTTATTTAAATATGAAATGTCTGTTTTTTATTTGTAATAAGTTTGCAAACATTTATAAAAAACTATTTTTGCTTTGTCATTATTGTTGTGTGTAGATTGATGAGGGGGAAAAAAACAATAGAATGTATTTTAGAATAAGGCTGTAACGTAACAAAATATGGGAAATGTCACATGGTCTGAATACTTTCCGAATGCACTGTCTGTTCCAACACAATTAAACAACACAACTGTCCTGTTCCAGATCAACAGTAACCTGTTCTAGACCAGACAATAACCTGTTCCAGATCAACAGTAACCTGTTCTAGACCAGACAATAACCTGTTCCAGATCAACAGTAACCTGTTCTAGACCAGACAATAACCTGTTCCAGATCAACAGTAACCTGTTATAGACCAGACAATAACCTGTTCCAGATCAACAGTAACCTGTTATAGACCAGACAATAACCTGTTCCAGATCAACAGTAACCTGTTCTAGACCAGACAATAACCTGTTCCAGATCAACAGTAACATGTTCTAGACCAGACAATAACCTGTTCCAGATCAACAGTAACCTGTTCTAGACCAGACAATAACCTGTTCCAGATCAACAGTAACCTGTTCTAGACCAGACAATAACCTGTTCCAGATCAACAGTAACATGTTCTAGACCAGACAATAACCTGTTCCAGATCAACAGTAACATGTTCTAGACCAGACAATAACCTGTTTCATATCAACAGTAACCTGTTCTAGACCAGACAATAACCTGTTTCATATCAACAGTAACCTGTTCTAGACCAGACAATAACCTGTTCCAGATCAACAGTAACCTGTTATAGACCAGACAATAACCTGTTCCAGATCAACAGTAACCTGTTATAGACCAGACAATAACCTGTTCCAGATCAACAGTAACCTGTTCTAGACCAGACAATAACCTGTTCCAGATCAACAGTAACATGTTCTAGACCAGACAATAACCTGTTCCAGATCAACAGTAACCTGTTCTAGACCAGACAATAACCTGTTCCAGATCAACAGTAACCTGTTCTAGACCAGACAATAACCTGTTCCAGATCAACAGTAACATGTTCTAGACCAGACAATAACCTGTTCCAGATCAACAGTAACATGTTCTAGACCAGACAATAACCTGTTTCATATCAACAGTAACCTGTTCTAGACCAGACAATAACCTGTTCCAGATCAACAGTAACCTGTTCTAGACCAGACAATAACCTGTTCCAGATCAACAGTAACCTGTTATAGACCAGACAATAACCTGTTCCAGATCAACAGTAACCTGTTCTAGACCAGACAATAACCTGTTCCAGATCAACAGTAACATGTTCTAGACCAGACAATAACCTGTTCCAGATCAACAGTAACCTGTTCTAGACCAGACAATAACCTGTTCCAGATCAACAGTAACCTGTTCTAGACCAGACAATAACCTGTTCCAGATCAACAGTAACATGTTCTAGACCAGACAATAACCTGTTCCAGATCAACAGTAACATGTTCTAGACCAGACAATAACCTGTTTCATATCAACAGTAACCTGTTCTAGACCAGACAATAACCTGTTTCATATCAACAGTAACCTGTTCTAGACCAGACAATAACCTGTTCCAGAACAACAGTAACATGTTCTAGACCAGACAATAACCTGTTTCATATCAACAGTAACCTGTTATAGACCAGACAATAACCTGTTTCATATCAACAGTAACCTGTTCTAGACCAGACAATAACCTGTTTCATATCAACAGTAACATGTTCTAGACCAGACAATAACCTTTTCCAGATCAACAGTAACATGTTCTAGACCAGACAATAACCTGTTCCAGATCAACAGTAACATGTTCTAGACCAGACAATAACCTGTTTCATATCAACAGTAACCTGTTCTAGACCAGACAATAACCTGTTTCATATCAACAGTAACCTGTTCTAGACCAGACAATAACCTGTTTCATATCAACAGTAACCTGTTCTAGACCAGACAATAACCTGTTCCAGATCAACAGTAACCTGTTCTAGACCAGACAATAACCTGTTCCAGATCAACAGTAACCTGTTCAAGACCAGACAGTAACCTGTACTATACCAACAGTAACTGGTTCTAGATCAACTACAACCTGTTATAGATCAACAGTCCCCTGTTCTAGATCAACAGTAACCTGTGTCTTTAGATCGTAACCTGTTACTCTAACCTAATATATTTAATCTCTGTGTGTGTGTGTGTGTGTGTGTGTGTGTGTGTGTGTGTGTGTGTGTGTGTGTGTGTGTGTGTGTGTGTGTGTGTGTAGCTCTATGCAGCAGCAGTTACTCAGATGCAGGCTGTGTACGAATTATACATTAATGAGCCGTCATGTGACCTGCTTCCCCAACTGTTGGTAAAAATAACTCAGGCCTCCTGTGTGGATGTTGATATCTGCATCTATTTCAGGGCTTTGTTCCTACCACAGTGTGTGTGTGTGTGTGTGTTCACACTGCTTTTTCATCTAAGATGAGACTGTCAGTGTGTCCAAATCATTTTAAAACAGATCACAGATAATTTAGATGTCATCCTCTTCCTCTTGCATCTCTTCCTCTCTTTTTCTATCATTCACTTTTGCTCTTTTCAACCTCATGCACACACGCACACACAGCATAGTCATTGGGTGATGTTGATGGAATAGACATTGCTCTACATAACAGCCCTAGAATAGAGATGTTCTATAGTTAACATTTAGACTGTTCTTCAAGGAGCCTTGTCTTGAACGAGGCCTTGAAATTGAAAAATCAACAACAACAAAAATCTCTATAGACGGGTTAGCTGAGAACGTCACAAAAACTAAGGCCCTGTCTTGTTGTGATTCTGGATGGCCAGATAGCTAGTAACAATGACAAGAAAATGCCATGTGGGAAATTGTTTCAGTTATTTTTATCTTGGTCTTGATACCATGTATGTTTTTTAAGTGTTTTGACAGATGTCACATCTATGCTAATATGGCTCAAATTCACTCGCTAGCTAACTAACAACTGTAATGATGCATTTGAGAGAGAACAATTTCTCATTGTGCAACTTTATTTATGTTTTCAATAAACATTGGAGACTAACTATAGTTTACATGTGGTGAACAATGTAAGCCAACCCCGTCTGTTTTGCCCCGTAGTTGCTTAACAACGAACCGGTCTATTTCACAATAGGTAAATTGCAGTGAGGTTTAGCACTTTTCTCTGCTATCTATTTGTGAGAGTTTGCAGGCAGAGGGAGAAAATGAGACCGTATCCCTAGTGCAGATTTAGAATTAGAGTGATATGCATTTACATCCTGCATATTTATTTACACTCATTTACAGCACCATCCCTTGGGATAATTTGACCATGGGAAAAAGAGCTACTGCGTATAATACAGTACTACGAGGAATGTTCGATTCAATTGTTCCCACAGAGACAAGTAGACATGCAGACACGTGCACATGTATCATTAGCAGAATAGGAAACTGTAAAGCTGGTGTGCCACTCACTCTTTTGGGTCCAAAGAGGTTATGATACAGAGTTCTAAATCTCTTCCTGGTGTAGTTGCATCGGTAAGCTCCGCCCATCAAGTACTCAATGACCAATCCAATGTCAATGAGACTAATGCGGTAGTCTGGTGGCAGGTTACCCTGGGGACCAAGAGATTGGTCAGACAAAACCGCACAACCCCATAACAGTTGAGCATGAGAAGGTGAAAGGAAGGGAAAGCACCCCACACAAATCATACACACTTCACTTCACACATCCACACATTTGTTTTGTGCTAAAAAGAATACGTGATTAGTTGATTCACCTTGAAGTAGATCCAACTGAACCCTGGATATTCTTGCTTGGAAAGAACAAACAAGGTCAGTGAGTATACAGCACAAGGCCAAAGAGAGATGGGAGACACAGACTCCCCCCGATAAGATCACAGAGTTTATAACCTAGTTTAAATGAATTTAGCTAAGCTTAGCTCAGTATACTGTACTCTGAGATAGACATCAGTATACTGTACTCTGAGATAGACATCAGTATACTGTACTCTGAGACGAGAGGGATAGAGGAGTAACGGAAGGAGGAGGGAGGCCATGAAAGTAGGGGAAATGTTAAGGAGAAGATGGAAAAGAACAAAATATAAAAATCTGATCAATGCTTACTTAATTTGCCTGATCACTCTGTGCTGACATGCATTTGTAATGTACGACCAGATCTTATCAGGGGTTCAGCGCTGGAAGAGAGAGACAGACAGAAGTCTGAAGATGAGGATAACAGGAGGACAAAGGAGAGAGCGTTTCTTGATAGAAATGGGCCTTCGTCAGAGCTCTATGATCCTACTGCAATGACCAGGAGGCCATTGGGTCTAAACCAGCGGAGGCTGGTGGAGGCAGAAATCGGGAGGACAATTATCATACATCTACAGATGATTCGATACCATCTCATCCACTGCCCCTGGTTACATTTAGCGGAACGCTTCCTATATACCCTCGTCAAAAAGAGCTCCATTGTGTTTCTGTTATCCCAGTAAAGCCTCACAATTATCCAGCCAAAGCTCAGAGGCAACAATTTGAAGTGGGAGAACCCCAAAGCAGGATGTGCTTGTGTATTTTTTCACACGTTAATATGAAATGCACCACTATACCCGTCTCCTTCCCCTTCATTGAACGGCCTAAACCTTGCTGACTGTACATACGGTATCCCACATTGGCTTCACAGCATGAGTCCTCTCCTGCCATTACCTTCAAACAAACTAACCCTAACCCATGAGTGAGATAAACACTCCGTTTGAGAGAGCCTGTCTGGAATGACAGATGGGCAGAGTATGCACTTATGGAACTATTTTATTGGTTCCATTTCACCAGACAAGGTCAATCAAACAAAGCTTAAGAAAACAATTAACATTTGTTTACCAGGACTGTTTACACTCATATGGTTGTACAAAGTAGTGGCAAACATATGAATTATGTATAGGCCCCCAAGTCAATCATATTAATTATGTATTGGCCCCCAAGTCAATCATATGAATTATGTATATGCCCCCAAGTCAATCATATGAATTATGTATAGGCCCCCAAGTCAATCATATGAATTATGTATAGGCCCCCAAGTCAATCATATGAATTATGTATAGGCCCCCAAGTCAATCATATTAATTATGTATAGGCCCCCAAGTCAATCATATGAATTATGTATATGCCCCCAAGTCAATCATATGAATTATGTATAGGCCCCCAAGTCAATCATATGAATTATGTATAGGCCCCCAAGTCAATCATATGAATTATGTATAGGCCCCCAAGTCAATCATATGAATTATGTATAGGCCCCCAAGTCAATCATATTAATTATGTATTGGCCCCCAAGTCAATCATATGAATTATGTATAGGCCCCCAAGTCAATCATATGAATTATGTATAGGCCCCCAAGTCAATCATATGAATTATGTATTGGCCCCCAAGTCAATCATATTAATTATGTATAGGCCCCCAAGTCAATCATATTAATTATGTATTGGCCCCCAAGTCAATCATATGAATTATGTATAGGCCCCCAAGTCAATCATATGAATTATGTATAGGCCCCCAAGTCAATCATATTAATTATGTATTGGCCCCCAAGTCAATCATATGAATTATGTATAGGCCCCCAAGTCAATCATATGAATTATGTATAGGCCCCCAAGTCAATCATATGAATTATGTATAGGCCCCCAAGTCAATCATATGAATTATGTATAGACCCCCAAGTCAATCATATGAATTATGTATAGACCCCCAAGTCAATCATATGAATTATGTATAGGCCCCCAAGTCAATCATATGAATTATGTATAGGCCCCCAAGTCAATCATATGAATTATGTATAGGCCCCCAAGTCAATCATATGAATTATGTATAGGCCCCCAAGTCAATCATATGAATTATGTATAGGCCCCCAAGTCAATCATATGAATTATGTATAGGCCCCCAAGTCAATCATATGAATTATGTATAGGCCCCCAAGTCAATCAATTGCAGATGAGAGAAAAGTGCACTGTGGGAGCAGATAAAGGAAGCGTACAGGTTTTGTCCTGGGTGTGTCTTCCTCTGTGAACATGTGAACTCCTCCTTTTTCTTCCTAGAATCATTTCCTCCTTTCCTAGCTCCCTTTCTTTTCCTCTTTTCCTCTCTCTCTATTCTTTCTTCCTTTCCTAGCTTCCTTTCCTAGCTTCCTTTCCATCTTCCTTTCCTCTCTACTGGCCGTGGTTAATCCCTACCACATACATGTGACCTCCTCTTTTTCTTTCCTAGATTCCTTTCTCTCATTTCCTCTCTCCCTTTCCTTTCCTCCTTTAATTAAAAAAATATATTCCTAGCGTCCTTTATTTTTCCCCTACCCTATCTCTCTTTCCTTATTTCCTTTCATTTCCCAGCTTCCTTTCCTCGTTTCCTAGCTTCTTTTTCTTCTCTAACTTCCTTTCCTTGCCTCTTGCCCTATCTTTGAAAGGAGGAAAGGAAGCTAGGAAAGGAGGAAAGGAAAGGATGCTAGGAAAGTAGTAAAATAAAGTGCATTTGAGGGGGCGGGTTAAAGATACACACTAAAGCCAATGACAATCACCAACAATAATGCCTGAATCCCAATTATTCACACTTCTGCTGAAGTGTGCAGTGGCACACTCCCGCTCATGGACTTAACAATGGTGTCCCTTCATCTGATGCTTACACTAACAATTCCACGCTTTTAAATCAATGATGGGCAATTGCACACTTGGGAATCGTGATGTAGCCAATGACAGTCTAAGCTTTCCTCCAGAGAGAGAACAGAGGAAGAGGACAGAATATGTTTGGGCCACCCTGGTGAAAGCAATGCAGCCCTACTACTGCACACCAATACCACACACTCACTAGTACCAAACCTCCACACGGAAGAGAGGAAAACACTGATATTAGGCAAAAGCCTAGAGAGCCATGCACTACGGTTAAATATTGTTGTTTTAATTTACTTTTTTAAATAGAAAATATGAATATTTAATATACAGCATATATTCCAATATCAGTTTATTGGTGTGAGTTAGTAATGTGTGGGTCAGCTATTTGTTCACCCGCAACCGCCTGACTATATGTGACAAAGTGAAATATTATAATAATTAGTATACATGCAGCTTCTCTTTTGTCATTACTTGTTGCCCTAAAACACTAAGTAACCAGAATAATGTCATAAATGTCTCTTTCAGATAGATAGGTAGGTAGGTAGGTAGGTCGGTCGGTCGGTCGGTCGGTCGGTCGGTCGGTCGGTCGGTCGGTCGGTCGGTCGGTCGGTCGGTCGGTCGGTCGGTCGGTCGGTCGGTCGGTCGGTCGGTCGGTCGGTCGGTCGGTCGGTCGGTCGGTCGGTCGGTCGGTCGGTCGGTCGGTCGGTCGGTCGGTCGGTCGGTCGGTCGGTCGGTCGGTCGGTCGGTCGGTCGGTCGGTCGGTCGGTCGGTCGGTCGGTCGGTCGGTCGGTCGGTCGGTCGGTCGGTCGGTCGGTCGGTCGGTCGGTCGGTCGGTCGGTCGGTCGGTCGGTCGGTCGGTCGGTCGGTCGATAGATAGATAGATAGATAGATAGATAGATAGATAGATAGATAGATAGATAGATAGATAGATAGATAGATAGATAGATAGATAGATAGATAGATAGATAGATAGATAGATAGATAGATAGATAGATAGATAGAAAGATAGAAAGATAGAAAGATAGATAGATGGCAGAGAAAGATACTTAAATAGCTAAAAGTGCGTATGATATGAGTGAGGGTAATAATAGTTTACTTAATATTTGCATGCTTACATTAACTGTACAGGTAAATGACAGGAAGAGATACTTAAATAGCTAAATGTGTGTTTGATATAATTTAGGGTAATAATAATAATTCCCTTAAAATACAGTCCTTAGAACAGGGTTAATTACAGATAAATGCACGTATTGCACATTCGATATACTAAAAGAAAAATACTTAACCACTGCTTCTCTCCCATAGCAAAGATGTGTAGCGCTCAGGGAGAAAATATAATTAAAAAAAGGGAAAGATTTTCTGTCAAAATGTTCAAATAATATCACTTTGACTGATTTTAAGGAAATTAAAAGCTGTTAAAACAACCCAACATGACTTTGGCAATATTTCAGTTCAGCTTGGATGCATATTTTACGTGGTTGAAACACTGTCATTTTGTATGATGTATTAATTCTGCAGGATTAAACATTATTATATGTGAGAGGTTATAGACCTACAGTCAGTTTCCAGATTTCAGTGAGGATACTTCAACCCATTACAGTTCCCTTGACATGCCGTTTTGAAGTCCCTGTCTTGTGACTGCTGAATTTGTATTGCACTTCACAATCATCACACATAACATAGCCGACACTGCTAGCATCCTCTTTTACCACTTCACCAAATATTTTCCAAACATTAGACTACTGTTCTGAACGTCCCTTCTCTTTATTTTCAACTCTCCATTTCGCAGCTTTTCTCTTATTGCATTTAAACTCCGACATGATCAAATCAAATCACATTATATTGTCCCTCGTTGTCCTTTTTGCCTTAACTTTTTCTGCCCGAGTTCCCAAAAGCATTAGGCAATGGGTGTGTATTTGGCGCTCTTCAGTTAGACCCTAAAGCTTAGGCTACGCACTAACACCACATACAAAAACGAAAAACCTCAATGTAGCCTATAGATATGAATTACACAAGTATGTCTTTAAACCCATTGTTTTCTCTTTATAAAACCCGCCCGCCACCCACCTGCCCGCCACCCACACAATATTTCATGATCCTGCCTGCCCCACAGATATAACCCGCGGGGACTGCGGGTTTTAAGTCAAACTGAGCATCACTAGTGTGCGTGTGCATGTGTGTGTGTGTGTCACGTAAACGTGCATGTGTGTGTGCGTGAGATTCATTAGTACAATCTTCTGAAGTGCCTGAGCCCTTCTCACCCTGCGAACAGAGCTAAGGGCTTGGTAAAGTTTAGATGAGGGATGATTAAACCATGACTCACTGTAACCTCCACAGCTCTTCCATAGGAGCACATGTTACTGCAATCAATTATGCTTTAATTAATCAGATCTAAATACTGATGCTGCTGACCTTTCAATGAGCTCCCACTACAGGCAGATTAAGAGCAGAATGGGTCAAAATCTTGAATTAAGGATGCACATTTGCATACAATTGTTTTGTTACATAGGTACTGTAGTCCGGTCAGATTATTATCTAAAGGCCTGCAAAAGCACCTTTCATTGTGTGTAGGTCCGTAATGAACTACCTGAATTACACACAGCATTGCACAGAAGAGCATCGCTGGGGCACGGAAACATTTCGCAGGCTGCCTGCGAACTTTCGCTTGACAGGATCAAAAAGCGCTGATGAGTTTTCTTTTAGTTTATCTTGTTTTTAATCTCTTTTATAAAAAATGTTTCGCGCCACAGGGAACATGCTGGCGGTTGGGTTGCTTCTCTTGGGATTTTTGCACAGTTTGGAGGTAATCGTTCCAGCCAGAGCCATTGACGCCCCAAAGACATGCAGTCCGAAGCAGTTTGTGCGTAAGGACCAGGTGACATGCATCTCCAAGGGCTGGCGCTACGATGGGGAGAAGGACTGCCCAGACGGCTCGGATGAATCGCTGGATGTCTCTATCCTATGGTTTGGCAATACAGTACATCACAGAGCGTGTCACAGTGTCACAGAGAGCTCATTGTGGATGGTCAATCGACTACGGAACCACTTACCAGAAGCTCAATGAAAAGTGGGGGAGAAAACTATCCTCAGCTACTTGTATGTCAGTCACAACAACAAGAGGAAGGTAAGGTGCATTGTTGGCTACGGACTTTCTTTATCCAACCGTGGGACAGACTGTTTGTTCCCACACTCGGGATTCTGACTCGCTATTGGTTACATGGACTTTTGGCCTCCCATCCCATTCTATCCACCTCTCGCAGGCTTTCTATTCATGTTACCTCATGAAATTGCTGTATAATATGATCTTGTTGCCATCTGATGTACATTCAGATGTCGTACATCAGCACTGCAGAGCTCTCCCTGTCCTATGCCGTGCCTTGATTGTATTACTGTTGATGATATCTGGTAATGTGCATGTACACCCTGGCCCATCTACTGTTGCTAACCCCAATTTTGATTTGTGCTCTGATATCTGCTTCAATGATTTCTGCTCTCGTAAAGGCCTGGGTTTTCTGCACCTTAACACTAGAAGCTTATTACCTAAAATGGATCAATTGAAAGTGTGGGTTCACAGCTCCAATCCATATGTGTTGGTCATTACTGAGACGTGGATGTTTTGAATACTGACGTTAACCTTTCTGGTTATAACCTTTTTCGGCAAGACAGATCTTCCAAAGGTGGGGGAGTGGCAATGTTTACCAAGGATCACCTTCAGCGCTCGGTTGTCTCCACCAAGTCTGTCCCCAAACAATTTGATTTACTGGTTTTAAGTGTTCAACTTTCAAATAACTCTTTGTTGACTGTTGCTGGGTGCTTTCATCCTCCATCAGCACCGGCCTGTACCCTACCTGCCCTAAGCTCTCTCCTGGTCCCTTACACTAAGTCTGAATTTGTCCTGCTAGGTGACCTAAATTGGGACATGCTTAAACCACCTGACCAAATTCTAAAGCAATGGGACTCCCTAAATCTTTCTCAGATTATTAGCAATCCCACAAGGTATGACTCCAAACACCCAGAAAAGGCTATTCTTCTTGATGTTATTCTCACAAAAAATCCTGATAGGTATCAGTCTGGTGTTTTCTGTAATGCCCTTAGTGATCACTGTTTTACAGCCTGTGTTCGTAATGGCTGCTCAGTGAAACGACCTGTCCTGATTTGTCACAGACTCTTGCTAAAAATCTTTAATGAGCAAGCCTTACTTCATTAACTGGCTTCTGTAAAATGGAATAGAATCAGCTCGATCCCCTCTGTCGAAGATGCTTGAACCGTGATCTTGCAGAGTTACTCCACCTCAAGAATTGCATTTGGAGAAAGGCCCGGCACATGCATACTCAGGCTGACTGGCTCTCGTTCAGGCAAATGAGAAATAAGTGCACTCAGGCTATCCGGAAGGTCAAAGTTAGTTACTTTAAGGAGCAGTTCTCTCTCTATGGGTCTAACCCCAACAAATTCTGGAAAACGGTTAAAGACCTGTAGAATAAACCCTCCTACTCACAGCTGCCCATTTCCCTTAAAGTTGATGATGTTGTTGTTACTGACAAGAAGCACATGGCTGAGCTCTTTAATCAACACTTCATTAAGTCAGGATTCCTATTTGACTCAGCCATGCCTCCTTGCCCGTCCAACATTTCCTCATCTGCCACTCCTTCTAATGCAACTATCCCCGATGCTTCTCCCTCTTTTTCTTCTGCCCCGCTACAAAGTTTTTCCCTGGAGGCAGTAACTGAGTCCGAGGTACTAAAGGAGCTCCTGAAACTTGACCCCAAAAAAACATCTGGGTCAGATGGTTTAGACCATTTCTTCTTTAAGGATGCTGCCCCTATCAACGCCAAGCCTATCTCTGACCTTTTTAACCTGTCTCTCCTTTCTGGGGAGGTTCCCATTGCTTGGAAGGCAGCCACGGTTCGTCCTTTATTCAAAAGGGGAGATCAAGCTGATCCTAACTGTCATAGGCCTATTTCTATTTTGCCCTGTTTATCAAAAGTGTTGGAAAAACTTGTCAATAATGAACCGACTGGCTTTCTTGATGTCTATAGTATTCTCTCTGGTATGCAATCTGGTTTCCGCTCAGGTTATGGATGTGTCACTGCAATCTTAAAGGTCCTCAATGATGTCACCATTGCCCTTGATTCTAAGCAATGTTGTGCTGCTATTTTTATTGGCTTGGCCAAAGCTTTTGATACGGTAATCCATTCCATTCTTGTGGAATGAGTATTGGTGTCTCTGAGGGGTCTTTGGTCTGGTTTGCTAACTACCTCTCTCAAAGAGTGCAGTGTATAAAGTCAGATATTCTGCTGTCTCAGGCACTGCCTGTCACCAAGGGAGTACCCCAAGGCTCAATCCTAGGCCCCACGCGCTTCTCAATCAACAACATAGTTCAAGCAGCAGGAAGCTCTCTCATCCATTTATATGCAGATGATACAGTCTTATATGAGTCATTTGTAATACAGTCTTATATGAGTCATTTGTAATACAAGTAGAAATACAACTATTTATGAGCACAATAGCTTGTTCATTAGAGTTGTATAAAATGTTAGTGCCTTTGGTTTATAATAGAATATAATCAGTATTAGAGGGCTAAGCGAGACAGACACAGAGACAGAGAGCAGTGGAGAAATGAATGACTCATATACACTCAACAGTCCAATCTCAGACTGCCTCTCCACAATCAATGGCATGATTATGTTGTACACACTCACTACTCAAAGACACACCCAATTTGGTGTAAGTTACACATATAGCAATACATAATTTTGAGTAATTGGGTCTAGGCTAAGTTAACTGTGACAGCCACAGTTGGAGGTGGGCCTTCCCTGGTTTAATGTCAGAGATGCAGGACTACAATACATTTGATCAATCTAGAGTTGTTGTGCATATGGGTACATAATACCATGTTGGACTCAAATGGAGTGAGTGTGTACAGAGCAAAAGAAAGAGTGATGGGAGGGCTAGAAAGAGACAAAAGACGGAGATATCACTACGCAGCCACCGCTGTAACCCCAGCTGAAAAGGAGAAAATCTGTCTCCTATAGGTGGTGTTAGCAACCATAGCGATCTACAGTGCTACACACAATCTGCAAAGAAAAGCAACAGTCTAGACCAATAAAAAATGTGCTGCCCTTGCATTCGCACACAAGCAAACATTCACACAAACGCCTATGCAGACACAAACACTTAACTATACCTTTTTGACGTCTCTGACCAGGTGGGATAGTGTGTTGGAGGGTCCATGCCTCTGACAAAACAAATAGAAGCACAGTTTAGTCCATGAGTCATGCCATGACCTGCGGCAAGTTTCAGATCTATGACAGATGGCTCATTTGAATCCAGTACTGTTGTTCACAATGAACACGTATGAAGGATGTTATATTGTCTTATGTAGACATAATAAAGGCTTTAGGAATGCATACCTTACAGAGGACCACCAGGAGAGAGTATACTAGTTTCATAGTTTTATAACAACTTTCGTTATACAAATACCAGAGGTTTTAGCAGTTGTTACAACAGCATTATGACTGTATGATACATTCCATATGACATGGAGTCAGTGAGAGGTCAGAGTTCAGAACAGTCTGCCATGGTGGAGCTGTAGTGTAGTACCGTGTTGTAGAGCTCCTCCAGTCTGGAGAGGGTGAGGAAGCGATGCATGCTCACTCCGTTCTCAATCAGCAGCTTGACGAAGTCCACTCTGTCCAGCACCAGGGCATCCAGCATAGACTGCTCCAGAGAACCCACCTAACATACAAACATACACACAGGGAAGGCACAGTCAGTCAACTCAGGCTTAACCATGAAGAAACAGCATATGGATGGATACAGCACAGATTTCACATTTTCACTTGGACAGTGCTGTCTGTAGTCTGTACTGTAACCGAGTCAGAAGTTTTAGGCTGGGTCTTACAGGCCACTGCTGTCCGTAGATGAAGATCTGACTGCGGGCAATGTCCACTCGGTTCCAGGCCAGGGCCAGGCTGAGCTGGTCAGGAGCCGATGCGTTGGCCCCTAGGAGGAGGAGCAGAGGGGACAATAAACCGTGTTCGAGAGCATACATTTTGCTCAGTTGATCAACAATTACTTGGGGTGCAAGGGGATTTGTAGATCATTCCGTTCGCAGTTGCAGACTGCAATCTCAAATTTGCACATTTACTTCTCCTGATGGAGGTGGAAGGTAGTATTTACTTTTTTTTCTGTGGGTGGGCACAACATCACTGTTTAGCAAGCAACAAAGGAGATTGCTGTATTTGTGCGGTTCTTCTTAAAGGAAAGCCCAAGGCAGTTGTTCTTGCTTTCTTTTTGTCAGTGGTGTGATAAATTGTTTTGTTAAAAGCACTTTAACCGGTAGTTTGAAAACTCAAATGCTGAAGGGAGGCAAGGTGGAGGCTGCAAACCTTTTATGATGACTGACGGTTCTACTCCGCAGACTCAGTTGATCAGCAGAGCTATTACAGATAATGGGAGCTTTTACAGGGCTTGGTAATGACATGCAGAGTAGTGTAATGGGAGTTTAGTAGAGAAGTCGGTATTAAAAAGGGGCTGCTCGCGTTTATCAATAGTTTTAAATAAAACTCTCTGCAGCTCTGTAGTCTATGGAACTTATCCCCCATCAAATACCCTCTGTCTTTCTCTCTCTCTCTCTCTCTCTCTCTCTCTCTCTCTCTCTCTCTCTCTCTCTCTCTCTCCCTCTCTCTCCCTCTCTCGATCTGTCTCTCTTTCTTTCAGTGTCACTCTCTCTCACAAACAATCTTTCTCTCACTCTATCTCTGTCTCTCTGAAAACACGCAGTATGCATAATAAAGTCTGTATACTGGTCATGCTTGTGACAGTCCATCATGCCAAATACAGAGATCGATCATAGAAAGAGAGAGGGAGATGGACAGAGAGATATGAAGAGGAGGAGATGAGAAGCAAAACATAATGAGTGTGAACGAGAAGGATGCATAGAGAGAGTAAACATGCTAGAAACATGCATCACCTAGACATGCATCACCTAGACATGCATCACCTAGACATGCATCACCTAGACATGCATCACCTAGGCATGCATCACCTAGACATGCATCACCTAGACATGCATCACCTAGACATGCATCACCTAGTGATATGACGTGTTTACACAGGACCTTGGAGTGTGCTCAATCCATCATCATGCCACTACAGGAGCCAGCTAGTCTGAGCCTCTCGCTATCTCTCTTTGTCTTTGTTGATGTATGCCAGATGTATGGACATCTTGTTTGGACCATGGTATGTAAACTCGTGGCTCGCCTTTGTCTAGCGTCCGCATGGCAATTAAATTCACTGATGGTTGCTCTACGCAACCGGATCTGTACAAATAAATATATTGTATCAACTCTCCATCTAATAGCTTTCTTTCTTCTTGCATCCTGATTTCTTCAATACCGAGAACCTCATCTTAACACCTAGACATGCATCACCTAGACATGCATCACCTAGACATGCATCACCTAGACATGCATCACCTAGACATGCATCACCTAGGCATGCATCACCTAGACATGCATCACCTAGACATGCATCACCTAGACATGCATCACCTAGACATGCATCACCTAGACATGCAACACCTAGACATGCATCACCTAAACATGCATCACCTAGACATGCATCACCTAGACATGCATCACCTAGACATGCATCACCTAGACATGCATCACCTAGGCATGCATCACCTAGACATGCATCACCTAGACATGCATCACCTAGACATGCATCACCTAGACATGCATCACCTAAACATGCATCACCTAGACATGCATCACCTAGGCATGCATCACCTAGGCATGCATCACCTAGACATGCATCACCTAGACATGCATCACCTAGACATGCATCACCTAGACATGCATCACCTAGGCATGCATCACCTAGGCATGCATCACCTAGGCATGCATCACCTAGGCATGCCGCCAAACATGAATTATGGAGGCCCGCTCTGTGCTTTCAGATACAATGTTCCACTGAGAAGGAACTCAGAACGAGTCAATAACCTGGTATAGATTTGAAAACAGGCCCAAAGGATTCTGTTCCGTAAGCCTCGGAACCAACAGCGTTGGGTGCTACGCTCCAAATCAATACCGTGCACTAAACAACAAGTGGAAAATATAGATTCCAAGAGGGATAGAGCAATAAAACAGGGGAGGAGGAGAGGGAGAGTCTTAACTCTGCTAGAGATGAACGGATTGGCGACGTTTGTTTCATAACCTTCTGAAGCACACTGTCTGACTTAAGGAGCCTCTTTAAATATTAGCTATGAGTCAATTACCTTTTAGCAGAGCAGTGAGAATGGCCAGGTCAATGTCCTGGTGTCCCTCAGACCCCATCCGAAAAACTGTGATCTGAAACATACAGAGAGAGAAAATAAATAAATAAAAAGAGATGGAGAAATGTTTGTGATCTGTATGTGATCCTCTCACTCAACGTCAACAAAACAAAGGAGATGATTGTGGACTTCAGGAACCAGCAGAGGGCACACCCCCCTGATCCACATCGATGGGACCGCAGTGGAGAAAGTGGGAAGTTTCGGCGCATACATCACTGACAAACTGAAATGGTACACCCACACAGACAGTGTGGTGAAGAAGGTGCAACAACAAGCTTTTATAGATGCACATTTGAGAGCATCCTGTCGGGCTGTATCACCGCCTGGTACAGCAACTGTACCACCTGCAACCGCCGGTGTCTGCACAACGCATTACGGTCTGCCCAACGCATTACTGGGGGCCAACTACCTGCCCTCCAGGACACCTACAGCACCCGATGTCACAGGAAGGCCAAAAAGATCAAGGACAACAACCACCCGAGCCACTGCCTGTTCACCCCGCTGTCATCCAGAAAGCGAGGTCAGTACAGGTGCATCACAGCTGGGACAGAGAGACTGAAAAACAGCTTCTATCTCAAGGCCAGCAGACAGTTAAATAGCCATCACTACCACATTAGAGGCTGCTGCCTATAGACATAGACTAGAAATCACTGGCCACTTTAATAAATGGAACTCTAGTCACTTTAATAATGTTTACATATTTTGCATTACTCATCTATGTATATACTGTATTCTATACTATTCTACTGTATCTTAGTCTATGCTGCTCTGACATTGCTCGTATATTCTTAATTCCATTCCTTTACTTATATTTGTGTGTGATGGGTATATGTTGTGAAATTGTTAGATATTACTTGTTAGATATTACTGCACTGTCGGTGATAGATAGATAGATAGATAGATAGATAGATAGATAGATAGATAGATAGATAGATAGATAGATAGATAGATAGATAGATAGATAGATAGATAGATAGATAGATAGATAGATAGATAGATAGATAGATAGATAGATAGATAGATAGATAGATAGATAGATAGATAGATAGATAGATAGATAGATAGATAGATAGATAGATAATTTATTGATCCCCGAGGGGGAAATTTCTTTGTCAAGCAGCCACAACGAAAATACACAAAAGACAGATACACGGTACATGATACATAGAGCGGCAGTATGTAAAAGTATAGAAATACAAGATATCTGGAGTGCAAAAAAGCTATAAAAAGACATTGCATAGTATGGTTTGTTGGCTGAATATGTACATTATACATTGGTGGATGTTGGATGGTTAACTATACTATACAGGTCGATGGCAGAGAAATACTTCAATAGCTAAAAATGCATATGATATGAGCGAGGGTAATAATAGTTTACTTAATAGACAGACTGGTTAAATGAACAGGTAAGTGAATATTTTGCATGGTTAAATTAGCTGTACAGGTAAAT